>CAMQQG010000097.1:0-21608 GCA_947034895.1 Rhytidiadelphus loreus
GTTCCTGGAGAAGCCGCTGCCTGCCAAACGCCTGAGCATCACCAATGCATTGCGCCTGGGCGTTGTGCAATTGCTGCTGCTCGACACGCCGGTGCATGCGGCGGTGAACGAGACGGTGGCGGTGGTGAAGAAGGGCAAGGATGCGGGGCTCGCGGGGCTGGTGAATGCGGTGCTGCAGAAGGTGGGGCGCGACAAGCCGAGCCTCGGTGCACCGGTTGAGAACCTACCGCAATGGCTGCGCGCACGCTGGGGAAACCAGTATGGCATAGAGGCGGTGGAGCGAATCGCGCAGGTGGCTGCGCAGCGTGCGCCGCTGGATGTGAATAGCGATGCGGATATGGAGAATGCAGAGCGCATCGATGGAGTGATGCAGCGCTATCAGTCCTCGCATGTGCCGGTGGAGCAGCTCGCGGGATACAATGACGGTTCCTTCTTCGTGCAGGATATCGCGGCGAGCTACCCGGTTCGCATGCTGGGCGATGTGGCGCAGCACCAGGTGCTGGATGTATGCGCCGCACCGGGCGGCAAGGCGATGCAGCTGATAAGGAATGGCGCATTCGTGACGGCGATTGACCGCTCGGCAGGGCGTATGAAGCTGGTGAAAGAGAACCTCAAGCGCATGGGGATGGAGGCGAATACCATCGTCGCCGATGCGCTGGAATGGACGCCGCGCCGCGCCTATGACGCTGTGCTGCTGGATGCGCCCTGCACGGCGACGGGCACCTGGCGGCGGCATGCGGAAGTGGTCCATACGACAACGCTGGCCGAGATCGCCGAGATGGCGGAGCTGCAGCGCAGGCTGATGCTGCGCGCCTGGGAATGGGTGAAGCCGGGCGGGCGCATGGTCTATTGCGTGTGCTCACTGGAGCCGGAAGAGGGTGAGGCACAGGCGACGTGGTTCCTTGAGCAGCGCAGCGATGCGGCGGTGATGCCGATACCAGCGGCGAGCGAGATACCGGCGGAATGTATTCAGGGCAATTACCTGCGCACCTTGCCGCATCACCTCGCCGAAAAGGGCGGGATGGATGGGTTTTTTGCGGTGTGCTTCTCCAAATCCATGCGATAAGAATGGTTAGATGGTTTTCGCGGCCATCTGACATATTTTTTTCCAAGTATTCATATTAATCAATTGTTTAATGCTCCTAAAATTTTTATTCGGTCGTATTGGTCAGATTGGTCGCAGGGCGGCTCTTTTTTCTTTAGGCGCAGTATTACACGCGGTGGTGTGACCGGGAAGGGCGGTGGCGGAGCCGTGAGGGAAGACGTAACGCGGATGCAAGCCAGGTGGCAGTGGCCACCCTATGCATCCACGTAGGTAATGACCAACCTATGTGTTTCATTAGGCAGTCACCAACCCTATGCGTCATCCCGGGCTCGACCCGGGATCCAGAGCCATGCGCAATAACCTATTTACATCGCCACTGACCCGAGATCCCGGGTCAAGCCCGGGATGACGGAGTATGAGGCGGGTTAGGTGCCACATACCCCTACGGTAAGTGTCACACAGGCGGGCCATGAGGCTGGTTGCCACATAGCAATGACGCGTAGGCATGGATGATGCCACATACTTCGTCATGCTGAACTCTTTTCAGCATCCATTGGCATAATATGATTGAAGCGCCACGGCACGGCTGGTATGGCCAATGCATGACCCAGAAAATACAAATCGCCCCTTCCATCCTCTCCGCGGATTTCGCTAAACTTGGCGAGGAGATTGCCGCCGTGACAAAAGCAGGCGCGGATATGATCCATGTGGATGTGATGGACGGGCATTTCGTGCCGAACCTCACTATCGGGCCGATGGTGGTGAAGGCGATCAAACCGCATACGCATCTGCCGCTGGATGTGCATCTGATGATTTCCTGCCTTGAGCTGGTGCCGGAATTCGTGAAGGCGGGCGCGGATATCATCACCGTGCATGCGGAGGCGACGCCGCATCTTGACCGGACGATTGCGCATATCAAGTCGCTGGGCGTGAAGGCGGGGGTTTCGATCTGCCCGAGCACGCATGAATCCGTGCTGGAATATGTGATGGGGCAGGTGGATTTGATCCTTGTGATGAGTGTGAACCCCGGCTTCGGCGGGCAGAGTTTCATTCCGAGCCAGTTGGAGAAGATTAAGAACATCCGCGCGATGATTACCAAGACCGGCCGCGACATCATGCTGCAGGTGGATGGCGGCGTGAATGCGACAACGGCGAAACAGGTGATCGCGGCGGGGGCGGATGTACTGGTGGCGGGTTCGGCGGTGTTTACGGGCAACGCGGATGCGTATGTGGGGAATATTGAGGCGTTGCGGGGGGGTAGGCATTACCGGTGCCGCAGCGTAACCTCTCCCTCGGGAGAGGTCGAAAATCTCCTTTAGATTTTCGGGTGAGGGATGCTTGGGTGAGGTCGGTAATCCCTCACCCTGAATTGTAAAAGACAATTCAGACCTCTCCCGAGGGAGAGGTAAAGTACGGCGTTTATGGAATGAGAGACGGATATGGACGACACACTGAAACAGATCGCCGATCAGCATCGCAGTGCGGTGGATGGGTTCCTGGAACAATCCGGCGAGCAGATTGTAGCGCTTGCCAAAGTCTGTGCGGATGCAATTGCGCGCAACAACAAGCTGCTGTTCTGCGGCAATGGGGGCAGTGCGTGCGACGCGATGCATATCGCGGGGGAATTCGTCGGACGGTATGTGGATGACCGGCGGTCACTCCCGGCGCTGGCGCTTTCGGCGGATACGGGGATCATCACGGCGATCGCCAACGATTATAACTATGACTACATTTTTGCGCGGCAGGTGGAAGGCTTGGGAAACAAAGGGGATGTACTGCTCTGCATGTCGACCAGCGGCCGCAGCCCGAATGTGCTCAAAGCGCTGGATGCGGCGACGCAAAAGGGGATGACAACTGCGTTGTTCTCTGGCGAAAAGCTGAAAAAGGGGGTGCCGGTGGAAGCGGATTTTGTGCTGATGGTTCCCAGTCTGATCACGGCGCATGTGCAGGAGGCCCATATGGTGGCGATGCACGGGCTTGCCACGTTGATCGAGGCGCAGCTATTCCCTGACGCGTAAAGGTTTAACTATTTGTTTAGAGTTGATGTGTAGTCTTGGCTGTGGATGACTGCTATAAGGATGCTGCTTAAGTAGCACAAGGAGCTGTGAATGACTCACGACACAAAACTCGCAGAGATGATCGCGACCCGGCTGTGCCATGATCTCACCGGCCCGATCGGCGCCGTGAATAACGGGGCGGAGTTCCTCGACGAGGAAGGCTTCGACATGCAGAACGAAGCGGTCAAACTGATTCTATCCAGTGCGCATGAGGCGGTGAACCGCCTGCAATTCTACCGCCAGGCCTATGGCAAGGTCGGTGAATCGGGTGAGGCATCGCTCGCGGAGAAGAAAAAGATTGTGACGGATTTTTTCTCGGGCACCAAGGTCAAGATCGACTGGCCGGATAGCCATACGGATGCGGCGAACATGGCGGTGAGCCAGAAAATGTCGCGCCTGTTGCTGAATCTGTTGCTTATCGTGGGGACGAGCGCGTTGCGTGGGGGAACGCTTTCGGTGCGCACCGGTAAAACGGAGACGACGAAATTCTTTGATCTCAACATGACGGGTGAGACGATCCGGCTCGACGCCGATACAGCGGCGATCTTGAACCGCAAGGCCGATGAGGTGGTATTGACGCCGAAGACCTCGCAGCCATTCCTGACCATGCAATTGGCCGAGGAGCTGCATGCAAGCGTGGAGTATACGGTGGATACAACGATGTTCGCGATCCGCCTGACGCAGCCCGTACTCACACTTGCCACCGTTTCTTAGGATTTGTACACACTTGCTAATAAAAATGAATTGATGTCGTAAGCAGTTGGGTCATTACGCTTTTCTTTTGAGCCTAAGCGTGTAGTATGAGGCCATAAAACAAGCCGACAAAAAAACAAGGCTGAAATCACTTCGCACAGGGGATTGGTCTCATGGATGACCTTATTGGTGAATTCATCACCGAAACATCGGAATCACTCGCCGTACTCGACCTCGAGCTGGTGAAACTGGAGCAGAACCCCAATGACCAGGGGATTCTTGGCAACATCTTCCGTCTTGTCCATACCATCAAGGGCACGTGCGGGTTCCTCGGACTGCCGCGTCTCGAATCCGTTGCGCATGCGGGCGAGAACGTGCTGGGCAAGATCCGTGACGGTGCGATCATCGTTACGCCGGAGGCGATCTCCATCGTGCTCGAGGCGATCGACCGCATCAAAGGCCTCATCGAATACTTGCAGGATAATAACCGCGAGCCGGAAGGCGAGGATAAGGATCTCATCCGCCGCCTGAATGCGTTCGCCGATAGTAACGGCGCGGTAACCTCGGCGCCGGAAGTGACGACGCCGCCGGTCCAAAAATTCGAAGAGCCGCGCCTCGACGGTATGTTCTCGCCGGAAGAAATGAAGATCGTTTCCTCCACCTCATCGGCGCAGATGGATGCGCTGGAGGCGGCGTTCGCCAATGCGACCTCGACCCTGGAAGGCGGGATGGATTTCAGTAAAGCGCCGGACACGTATCTGGTGCCGGACCCGGTAGCGGCAATTGAAACGCCCGTGCAGCAGGTTGTTGCGAAACCTGCGATCTCGGAACAGGCGAAGGAAAAAGCCATCAAGCAGGGGCTTGAAACCGATGTCAAAGAAGGTGGCGGCGCCAATACCGCGAACCAGAGCATTCGGGTCAGCCTCGATGTGCTTGAGAACCTGATGCAGATGGTGGGCGAACTGGTGCTGACGCGTAACCAGCTGCTGCAGGTGACCCGTCATCGGGAAGAGGAACGCGAGCTGAAAGGCCCGCTGCAACAATTGTCGCAGATTACCACGGAACTGCAGGAAAGCGTCATGAAAACGCGTATGCAGCCCATTGGCAACGCCTGGAGCAAATTCCCGCGCCTGATCCGTGACCTCTCGCTGGAACTGCACAAGAAAATCGACCTCAAGATGATCGGCGAGGCGACCGAACTGGATCGGCAGCTGCTCGAGATGATCAAGGATCCGCTGACGCACATGGTACGCAATTCATGCGACCATGGCCTCGAACAACCGGCAGACCGTGCGGCCGCAGGCAAGCCGGAAACGGGCACCGTGACACTCTCGGCCTTCCATGAGGGTGGCCATATCATCATCGAGATCAAGGATGACGGGCGCGGGCTGAATATCGACCGCATTAAGCAGAAGATCGTGGAGAAAGACCTCGCGACCGACGCGCAGCTTGAGCAGATGAGCGACGAGCAGATCATGCAGTTCATCTTCAAAGCGGGCTTCAGCACCGCCGAGAAGGTGACGAGCGTCTCGGGCCGCGGCGTGGGCATGGATGTGGTGCGTACGAATATCGAGAAGATCGGCGGCACAGTCTCGCTGACCTCGGCAATGGGAAAGGGCTCGACCTTCCATATCAAGATTCCGCTGACGCTGGCAATCGTTTCGGTACTGCTGGTGGAAACCTCCGGCCATCGCTTCGCGGTGCCGCAGTTGAACGTCGTGGAACTGGTACGCATGGGCGAAGAATCTGACCATAAGATCGAAACGATCAACCAATCTTCGGTGCTGCGCCTGCGCGATAAATTACTGCCGCTGATAAACCTGCGCGATATCCTGAAGCTGCAACAGTCGACGGCAGAGCAAGTGGCGAATACCGAGAAACCGCTGAACGGCTATGTGGCAGTACTGCGCATCGGCGCGACGGATTTCGGGCTTATCCTCGACAAGATCTACGACACGGAGGAGATCGTGGTGAAACCGGTGAGCCCCGTGCTCGGCGGGATCGATGTGTATTCCGGCAATACCATCCTCGGCGACGGCAATGTCATCATGATCCTCGATCCGAACGGGCTGGCGAAATCGCTCAGTGGGCGCGATATGGCGGAGGATGGCGGGCCACTGACGAACGAGACCAAAGAGAAACTGGCAAGCTTCCTTGTCTTCAGGGCAGGGGAAGGGGCGCCGAAAGCGGTGCCGCTCGAACTCGTATCGCGCCTGGAAGTCATCGATGTCGCGCGTATTGAGATGTCCGGCAAGGATCGGGTCATCCAGTACCGTGGCGACCTCATGCGCATCAAAACACTTCCGGGTATGAACGTGCCAACCTCGGGCGACATCAATGTCGTGGTATTCACCTATGACAACCGCACGATCGGCCTCGTCGTCGATTCCATCACCGACATCATCGAAGCGCCGCTGGCGATCAAGCTGACGGCGAGTGAGGAATATTGCCTCGGCAGCATCGTCATCCTCGGCAAAACAACGGATGTGGTGGATGTAGGCTACCTGCTGAAGGACCTCGCCGATGATTTGAACCATGCGGGCAATAGCGCGGTGAAAGTCGCCGGCATCAAGGTGTTGATGGTGGAGGACAGCCTGTTCTTCAGGAAGCTCATCGTGCCGTTCCTCTCCGATATGGGCTATGTGGTGACGGAGGCAACCGCGCCGCAGGAAGCGCTCGAGATTGTCGCCGCGCATCACGCGAATTTCGACATTGTCATCACCGATATCGAGATGCCGGAAATGGATGGTTTCGAGCTGACAGCACGCCTGCGTGCGGACCCACGCATGGCCCACCTGCCAATCATCGCCTTCACCTCGACGGCGAACGATATCTTCAAGCAGCGCAGCATCAAAGTCGGTATGGATGCCATTATCCTGAAAACGGACCGTGAAGCCCTGGTGCTTGAAATGACGCGCCAACTGAACCTGAAAAAGGAGGCCGCGTAATGACTGGCGCTTTGACAACGCTGAACGCGTCACTCCCCACCCATGCGACCACGGTGGCGAGCCAGGAATTCGTGACCATGCGGTTGGGCAATCAGCTGTTCGGCATTTCGGTACTCGCCGTGCAGGACGTCCAGCGCTACCAGCAGATCGCGCCGATCCCGCTGGCCCATGAAGTCATCGCCGGTTCGCTGAACGTGCGCGGCCGCGTCGTGACCGCGTATGACATGCGCCGCCGCTTGGGCATGGGCCCGTATCCGGATCCTACGTCCATCATGATGGTGGTGGTGGATTTCCAGCACGAATTGTTTGCGCTGATTATCGACGCAGTGGGCGATGTGCTGTCACTACCGATGAACCGTTTCGAAAAAGTCCCGGCCAACATCGATCCAGCCTGGCGCGCCCTGGCGGCAGGCGTCTTCAAGCTGGAAAAAGAATTACTCGTCATCCTCGACGTCGCGCACGTCATCAACCTCACGCATGGTAAGGAAGCAGCATGACTAAGACATGCTTGATCGTGGACGATTCGAAGATCGTCCGCAAAGTCATTCATCGCATTGTGGAAACGCTGGGCTTTACCATCCTCGAAGCTGAAAACGGGCAGGAAGCCGTGGAACAGGTGCGTAACCACGCGGTCGACGTGATCATCCTTGACTGGAACATGCCAGTGATGGACGGCATGGAATGTATGAAGGTCATTCGCGCGGATGCGGGGATCGTCCACCAGCCCAAGATCATTTTCTGCACGACGGAGAATGAGTTCGATAAGATCCAGCAGGCCATCATCAACGGCGCGGATGAATATGTGATGAAACCGTTCGATGAGGCGATCATCAAAGGCAAGATGGTGCAACTCGGGATCATTGAAGACGACGGGGCCTACTAGCATGCCCAAAATCCGTGTCATGCTGGTCGATGATTCCGCCGTCGTACGCGGTTTGCTCGATCGTGCGTTGAATGCGGACCCCGCCATCGAGGTGGTGGGCAGCGCGGGCAACGGCGAGATCGCCGTCAGCCTTGCGAAGAAAATGCTGCCGGATGTCATCCTGCTCGATGTCGAGATGCCCGTCATGAGCGGGATCGAAGCGTTGCCGGGCCTATTGAAAGCGTCGCCTTCGAGCCGGATCATTATGAGCTCGAGCTTAACGAAACAGAATGCGGAAGTGACCATCCGGGCGATGGAACTGGGGGCCTCGGATTTCATCGCTAAGCCTACAACACGGGGAACGGGCGAAGTGGCGGATTTCTACCGCGACCTGATTCACAAGATCAAAGCGCTGGCACCGCATCATGCCGATCCACGGATGCCGCCGGCGGAACCCAGGCCAGCGACACGGCGTGCGGAGGCAGTTACGGCCATGGCGTCGCCATCTGCAGCTTCGGCGAAAACGACGAATTCTGGCTATTTCGATAATCCTATCCAGATGCCGAAACTACCGCTGCGCTCGCCGAATAGCCTGATCAATATGCAGGCATTGGCGCTCGCAAGTTCCACCGGTGGGCCGCAGGCGCTGCTCAGCCTGTTCCGCGAGTTCAAGGGCAAGGCGCTCAGGGTACCGGTCTTCATCACCCAGCACATGCCGCCGAATTTCACCACCATTCTTGCCGACCATATCAGCAAGGCCTCGGGCTTCGATTGCCATGAGGCGGTGATGGATGAAGCGGTGAAACCGGGCGTGATCTACGTTGCGCCGGGTGATTACCATATGACGGCGGTGAGGGGCGCAAACGGCATCCACATGAAGCTCGACCAGAACCCGCAGGAGAATTTCTGTCGCCCTGCGGCGGACCCGATGCTGCGCAGCCTTGCCAAAATCTACGGTGACAAACTGATTGTGGCGGTGCTGACGGGCATCGGCACGGATGGGGCGCGCGGCTCGGGCGAGGTCATTGCAGCAGGCGGCGGCGTTGTGGCGCAGGACGAGGCAAGTTGCGTGGTCTATGGCATGCCCAAAGCCGTGGCGGATGCGAAAATGGCCAGCGCCGTGATGCCACTAAGCAGTATCGCCAGCTTCCTGCAGAAAGCGCTGGTATGACACAGGCCCTTACCACCGACGAATTCGACTTCATCTCAGGCCTGTTGAAAACACGCTCCGGTCTTGCCCTGACACCGGATAAGGGCTACCTCATCGATACACGGCTCGGTCCCATCGCCAAGGCCAACGGGATGGCGGACGTGCGCGAGTTGATCACCAAGCTAAAGGCGAACCCAAGCGCCCCGCTGGCCTACCAGGTCGTCGAATCCATGACGACGAACGAGTCGATGTTCTTCCGCGATAGCAAACCGTTCGATCAGATGACCAAAGTGATCCTGCCAGCGATGAAGGAACAGGGAAGGAAATCCTTACGCATCTGGAGCGCGGCGTGTTCGACCGGGCAAGAAGCCTATTCGCTGGCCATGCTGCTGAAAGAAGAATCCGCGAAATATCCAGGTCTTAACGTGGAAATCTATGCCACTGATTTAGCCGAGAAGGTGGTGCAGCGGGCGCGCGAAGGTATTTATAGTCAGTTCGAAATACAGCGCGGCCTGCCCATAAACCTGCTGATGAAGTACTTCGTACAACGACCTAATAACAATTGGGAAATTAACGCTGCGCTGAAATCCATGGTCAAGTTCACCACCGGCAATTTGCTGCAGCCTTATGCCGCGCTTGGGCGCTTCGATATTATCTTCTGCCGCAACGTGTTGATCTACTTCGATGAGAAAACGAAGTCCGATGTCATTGACCGCATGGCGGGGATTTTGAACCTGCCGGGCTACCTCTTCCTCGGCGGTTCGGAATCGACCCACGGGCTGAGTACCAAGTTCAAGATCGTGCCCGAGCATCGCGGCATGTTCGTACTTGCTTAACTCGCCATTTGGTGAAAATGGCGCATTGCGTCGTTGCCGAAAATGCTCAGTCGGTCATGTAGCGCTGCTACACTCCCTGCGCTGTCCAACTCCTAGCGCTACATCCATTTTTGACCGCATTAACGCATGGAGTAAAGCTAGATTAACCATTGAACCAATAAAAAAGGCCGGGAATCACTCCCGGCCTTTATGGTGTTGCTTGCGAAGTGCCGTTAGGCTTCTTGGGCGACCTTACGGCGTTTGGCTTCCTTTGGGGAAGCATCCATCGGCACGTCGGCTTCTTTCAGCACATAGCCACGGCCCCAGACGGTCTCGATGTAGTTGTCGCCGCCAGATGCATCCTGCAGTTTCTTGCGCAGTTTGCAGATGAACACGTCGATGATTTTCAGTTCCGGCTCGTCCATCCCGCCATAAAGGTGATTCAGGAACATTTCCTTGGTGAGCGTGCTGCCCTTACGCAAGGAGAGCAATTCCACGATACCGTATTCTTTCGAGGTAAGGTGCAGCGGCTTGCTGTCCACTTCGACCGCGCGGGTGTCGAGGTTGACGGAAAGTTTGCCGGTGCGGATGATGGATTCGCTGTGGCCCTTGCTGCGACGAACGATCGCCTGGATGCGGGCGACCAGCTCACCTTTGTTGAACGGCTTTGTGAGGTAATCGTCGGCACCGTAGCCGAGGCCCTTGATCTTCTGATCCGGGCCGGAAAGGCCGGAGAGGATAAGAATAGGCGTATTGATTTTGGCAGCGCGGAAACGGCGGAGCACTTCGTACCCATCGATATCCGGCAGCATCAAATCGAGGATAATGATGTCATAATCATACATCTTACCAATCTCGAGGCCTTCTTCACCGAGTTCCGTGGTATCGCAGATGATGCCTTCGGAGGCGAGGGAGAGTTCAATGGCTTTGGCGGTGGATGGATCATCTTCAACGAGTAATACGCGCATAGTGGGCTCCCTGATGGACGTGGTTAACCTGTCCGTTTTTTATTGTTTACAGCGGCGCGGCGGTTAATAATTGACTAAGCTAATGATATTTAACCAGAATAACCGTTACGCTAAGTATTAATATACTATTAACAACCTTCCCATTCAACTAGAATTTTAACTATTAAGGAATTTTTCACTTTCAAAGCCATTAAGTGTTGCGGGTTTACCGATTGGTTCTGTCAGGTAGTGGCGTTGAAATAGGTACGATCCGTGTGCGGTTGAAGATGGACCCCGGCATAAAGCCGGGGTGACAAAGTGAGAGTAGTCGCTGGTCTTGCCTCACCCTTTACTGTCACCCGGCTTTATGCCGGGGTCCATCTTTTTGACACATGTGCCAATAAATCTGGTAATTTTAATACATGACCCTCAGCCGCCAGCATTTATTGCAAGAGATCGACCGCATGCCGGGGATCGTGGCGACGGGGCGCGTGGTGGCGGTAAAAGGGCTTCTCATCGAATGCGCGGGGATCGAGGAATTGCTGAGTGTGGGCGCGCGCTGCGCGGTGACGGGCACGCTCGGCGCATCGCATGAAGTGTTGTGCGAGGTGGTCGGCTTCCGCGAGAAGGTGGCGTTGCTGATGCCGTTTGGGTCCGTCGAGGGTGTCGGCCTCGGCGCGAAGGTAACGGTGGTGAGCAATGCATCGGCGGTGGAACCCAGCGATTCATGGCTTGGGCGCATTGTGGACGCGATGGGCAACCCCATCGATGGCAAAGGCCCACTGATGCGCGGTGGCATTCCCTACCAGCTGCGGGCGAACCCGCTGCCGGCGGCGAACCGGGCACGAGTGGCGGGCAAAATGGATATGGGCGTGCGCGCCATTAATACATTTCTGACGACCTGCCGGGGGCAGCGCCTGGGGATTTTCGCGGGCTCGGGCGTCGGGAAATCCATCCTGATGTCGATGCTGGCGCGCTATAGCCAGGCAGATATCAACGTGATCGGCCTCGTCGGTGAGCGCGGGCGCGAGGTGCAGGAATTCATCGAGGACGATCTCGGCGAGGAGGGCTTAAAGCGCTCCGTCGTCGTCGTCGCGACCTCGTCAGACTCGGCGCTGCTGCGCAAACAGGCAGCGTATACGACGATGGCGATTGCCGAATATTTCCGCGACCAGAACAAGAACGTGCTGTGCCTGATGGATAGCGTCACGCGCTTTGCGATGGCGCAGCGCGAGATCGGCTTATCCGCAGGTGAGCCGCCGACGACCAAGGGCTATACGCCAACGGTATTCGCCGAATTGCCGCGACTGCTGGAGCGCGCCGGGCCGGGGCTGCCGGGCAGTGGTAGCATCACGGGTATGTTCACCGTGCTGGTGGAAGGCGACGATACGAACGAGCCGATTGCCGATGCGGTGCGGGGGATTCTCGACGGGCATATCGTGCTCGACCGCGAGATCGCCCAGCGCGGGCGTTACCCGGCGATCAATATCCTGAAATCCGTATCGCGGATGCTGCCGGATGCGAATACGGAATATGAAAATACGCTGCTGACCGTGGCGCGGCGCTTCATGGCCACGTATGAGAACATGGCCGAGCTGATCCGCCTCGGCGCGTACCGCAAAGGCACGGACCCCGAGGTGGACCGCGCGATGCAGTTCTACCCGCAACTCGAAACCTTCATCAGCCAGCGCGAGAAAGAATCCAGCACACTGGCGGAAGGGTACGAACAACTTGCGAAAGTGCTCGGCGTCGCCGAAACGCCCGCCGCATCGGCACCACCACTGAAAGCGAACGCATGAAATCCATCGTGACCTTGTTGCGCGTGAAACAGCGCGAGATGGATGCGCTGAAGCGCCAGCAGGGCGTGCTGGAGCAGCAGCGCGAGGAAGTGAATGCGATCATCAAAGGCCTCGAGAACCAACTGGCCAGCGAACGCCTCGCGGCGGAGAAAATGCCCGACATGGCGCATTTCTTCGGTGATTATTCGGCCGCCATCAAGAAGCAGCAACTGATGATGATAACCCACCTGCGGCAGGTGGAGAACGAGTTGAACAAATTGACCGTGCAGATCCATGAACGTTTCAGCGAAACCAAAAAATTCGAGCTGGCGCTGGCCAACTGGAACAAACGTAAGGACGCCAAAGCGGCAGCCCTCGCGCAACAGGAGATGGACGAAATCGGGCTGCGGGGGTATATGAGGAAGGATGCACTGTAAAACTCTCATAGTTATTTTGTCGGCATTCGCACTTTCCGGCTGCCTTGCGCAGAGCCAGATCCAGGGCAAATATATGGACAGCCAGGAAGACTGCCGCAACCAGACCGCAAGTTCCGTAAACGGCGGCGAGACGGCGCGTCCCGTCTCCGAAAGCCAGACAACGCCCATTGCGCAACGTTTCTCCGAGTGCATGACCCGTGAGGGCTGGCATCTTTCGACGGCGAAGGCAACGCCAGCACCGACGGGCAATGCCGGTACGCCACCGGCGACCGTGGGTACGGGCAGCACCTTCCCCTACGCCGTGGCCCCGCAAGCCCACCCGCAAGCGAGCAGCTACCCGCCGAATCCGAATTACCCGTACGGTGCAGCCTACCAGCAGCCTGCTACTGCCCCGGTGGCCGCGGTGGCGCCCGTGGCACCTCGCGCTGCTGCCGCACCGGCGAGCAGCTATCCGCCGAACCCGAATTATCCGTATGGCACATCGTATCAGCAGCGCCCGGTTGCTGCACCGGTAGCGGCCGTGGCGCCTGTAGCAGCGACAGCGGCCGTGGCACCGAGAGCCGCGGCGGCACCTGCTGCTGCGGCAGCACCCGTTGCGCATACGGCGGCGTCCCCGATTGCTGGCGCTGCAGTAGCACCCGTGGCAGGAACGGCGGCGGTTGCGGGTACGGCAGCCGTTGCGCCCGTGGCGGCAAGTGCGGCACGCCCTGCGGCTAACGTCGCGGCCAAAAATGGTACATCGTCCGCTACGGGGTTAGCGTCGCCGACGAATGTCACTCCAAGCCCGGATGTCGCGACCTATCAGCCGGGACGCCCGACGACGGTAGCGACACCGTTCTACGGCACCGGGCCGGGCAGGCAATTTTAGTCGTATGGATGCTGAAATGAGTTCGGCATAACGGCATTTGTGAAACCAGCATTAGCTATGCGTCATTGCGAGCGAAGCGCGGCAATCCAGTGCGCTGAGTCTTCAGCGCTCAATACACTTATGGTGCCAAAGGCCTGGATTGCTTCGGCCTAGAGGGCCTCGCAATGACTGAGTTCTACGGATACAGCAGCGTATGCTGCCACGGCGCGGTGGGTGAGCTGCGCTGGTAGAAATCGCGTTCGTGCAGGCGGAATTCGATCTGGTGCCAGAGTTCGATGGCGCTCGGGGTGAGGCGGAAGCCCGACCAATGCGGCGGGCGGGGGACGTCGTTGCCCTCGAATTTTTTAGCGAATTCCTCGATGCGGTCGAGAAGCGTGCCGCGGCTATCGAGCGGTTGGGTTTGCTGCGAGGCCCAGGCACCGATCTGCGAACCGCGCTTGCGCGAAGCGAAATACACATCGGCCTCGGCATTGCTCACCTGCTGCACGGTGCCTTCGACGCGCACCTGTTTGTCGAGCGGGCCCCAGTAGAAATTGAGTGTAGCATGCGGGTTCGCGGCCAGCTCGCGGAATTTGCGGCTGCCAAGATTGCCGTAGAACACGAAGCCATCCGGCCCATGCTCCTTCAGCAGCACGACGCGCGCGGCGGGAATGCCGGTGGCGCTCGCGGTGGCGAGTACCATTGCGGTCGCATCGACGATGGCGTTGCAGGCTTGCGCTTGCGCAATCCATTCGGAGAATTTAGCGATGGGATCGTGCTGCATGGTGCCTCGGATGCTGGTGTCATTGCGGGTGAAGCGGAGTAGTTTCGCTTTCGATGGACCCTGAAATAAATTCAGGGTGACGCATAGGCACGGATGGGTGTCCAAACGCCGTCACGCTGAACTCGTTTCAGCATCCATCCAAAGCAATCATCGTTTCACCTATGACGCGTTGATAGGTTGTCATTGCTGGAATATCGTGGCTATACTTACCCCATGCGCCCGGACATCGTCAATCTTCGCCAGTTCTATTCGTCGCGCCTTGGCAGCAAGGTGAAGCGGCGCTTGCGCAAATGCGTGCGCGATTACTGGCCGGAGGAGGACGGGCTGCATATCGTCGGCATCGGCTATGCGAACCAATTGCTGCCGCTGCCGCGCGCGGATAGCCCCGGCAACCGCATCCTGTCGCTGATGCCGGTGGCGCAGGGGGCAATCTACTGGCCGATTAACGAGGCTAACCATAGTGTGCTGGGCGATGAGATGCGCCCGCCCTTCATGCCAAGCTCGCTGCACCGGGTGCTGATGGTGCATGGCTTCGAGCATGTAAGCGCGCCCGATGAATGCTTACGCGTGTGGTGGCAATTGCTCGCGCCCGGCGGGCGGTTGATGCTGATCGTGCCGAACCGGCGTGGCCTCTGGGCGCGCTTCGGGCATACGCCGTTCACGACAGGGACGCCCTATACGCTGGCGAGCGCGAAAGCGCTGCTGAACGCGGCGGGGTTCACGGTGCGCGATACGCGCTCGGCCTTGTTCGGGCCGCCGTCGACGCACCCGTTCTGGCTGCGTGTGTTCAACGCCATCGAATGGATCGGTGCGGCGAGCTTCCCGCGCATCGGCGGGGTGTTCGTGATCGAGGCGGAGAAGCAGATCTATGCCGGTGTGCGGGAGACGGCCGCGGCGGTGAAGATACCGGCGAAGTGGGCGACGGTGGGGGCGCTGAATGCGTCGAAGAGTTTGAAGAAGTAAGGTGGACCCCGTCATTCGACGGGGTGACACAGTGTGGGTAGGGCTGCCGCGATGCCTCACTCCAAGCCGTGATGCCTCACTCCACATTGTCACCCCGTGTTTATCACGGGTCCAGGTTTCTTAGTACTTCACGAAACACCCGTACGATTGCGTCGTCGCAACTTTCACCGGTGTGCCGGCTTTCACGGATTTGAGCGCTTCGGTCACGTAGTCCGTGGCTTTGGCGATGTCGTTCACATCCGGTGAAGGGATGCTATCGATGGCGCCCTGGTAAACCAGCGTGCCGCTCGTATCGATGACGAACATGGTCGGCGTGGATTTCGCACCGTAGGTATGGCCGATGGTGCCGTCCGCATCGCGCAGGAAGTAGGTTTCGTTCCCCTTATGCTCGGCGACGGCGGCTTTGGCGGTGGCGTCATCCTTCAGGTAGCCTTCCTTGCCTTCGGCGGAGGAGTTGATGGTTACCCAAATGATACCGTCTTTCGTCGCGTCCTTTTGTAGCTTTTGCATGGTGCCGGAATCGTAGAATTTATGCACGAAGGGGCACTCGAAATTGTTCCATTCGAGCACCACCGTTTTGCCCTTAAACGCATCGAGGCTGACGGGTTTGCCGCTCAGCGCATCCGTGCCGGAAAATGCTGGCGCGGGCGAGCCGCTCGGGACCACGGCGAAACTGGCGGTAGCGAGCATGGCAGTGGCGAGGAAGGTGGAAAAATTGCGGAACATAGGAACTCCTAGTTGGGTTTGGCATTCGTGATCGCGTCGCGCACAATCGTCGGGGTGAGCACTTGCGGCAGTACTACCGGCGCGGCATGCGGCGGGTAATAGACGTAAAGCGGTACACCATTGCGCCCGAAGCTGGCAAGCAGCGCGGTAATGGCCGGGTCGCTCGATGTCCAGTCCGCGATCATCAGGGCGACATGGTGCTCGCGGAAGAATTGCTGCATACCATCCGGCGTGAGGGCGACGCGTTCGTTCACTTTGCAGGTGAGGCACCAGGCGGCGGTGGCGTCGAGCAGTACGGGCATGTCCTTGGCGCGCATTTGCTCGAGTATGGTGGCGGAATACGGGATGCGGCCATCCTTCGCGTTCATCACGGTGGGGTGGAGCAATTGGGCGAGTACGAAGAGTAGCCAGGCGGCGGTGGCGAGCATGGGGACAGCGAGGATCTGCTTGAAGCGATGCATCCAGGCGCCGGGTTTGGGCAGCAGGCGACGTGCGGCGGGCCAAACACTGATGAGCAGGAACGGCGATGCCATGCCGAAACCGAGCACGGCGAAGACGGCGAGCGCTTCAGGGGCCGGGAAGCTGAGTGTGGCGCCGATGGCGGTCGCCATGAAGGGTGCGCTGCATGGCGTGGCGACCAGCACTGCAAGCACGCCAGTGAGGAAGCTGCCGCGCAGTTTCGTTTCATCGACACCGGTCGCGCGTTCACCGAAAAGGACGGGAAGCTGGAACAGGCCGAGCAGATTGGCAGCGACGAGGATCATGACGAGGGCAAGGACACCTACGAAGAACGGGTTCTGCAACTGGAAGCCCCAGCCGATGGCGGAGCCGGTGGCCTTGAGCGTTAGCATGCCCCCCGCGATGAGCAGGAAGCTGAGGATGACGCCTGCGGTATAGGCGAGGCCCTGGCGCAGGGCAGCACCGCGTTCGGCCCGGGATTTTTTGGCAAGCGCCAGTGCTTTCAGGGCAAGGATCGGCAGCACGCAGGGCATGATGTTGAGGATGAGCCCGCCGATGAAGGCAAGCGCGAGGGCGATGAGGAAGGAGGGGGGGACGGCGTTGGAAGAAGTTTCTGCGGTTGCCCCGGGCGCTGTCGTTCCTCTCCCCTCAAGGGAGAGGTTAGGTGAGGGGGTGTGAGGGTTAAGTGCTTCACTCGACGCCCCCTCATCCCGGCCTTCTCCCTCACGGGGAGAAGGAGTGAAGGCGTTCGTTGCGCTGGCGGAGTTCGCTACCGGTGCGATGTTATTGGCGGTGACATCGTAGGCGTAGGACTTACCAGCTTGTGTATAATGCAGTACGCCGTGCCAGTTGTTGATGGCACTCGTAATGCCACGTCGGGAAGTGAGGGTGAGTTCGTTGCCGACGGTTTTGACGGTGCCGGCCGGGTCGTTGGCCATCAGGCCGTCCTCGATGGGGAAGAAACCGACATCGGTAACATCACCCCATGCCTCCTCGCGTTTGAGGATAAGAGCAACTTCCTTGGTATCAACGCGGAATGTCGCGGTGCCGGTGAAGGGATGCGGCACCAGCGCACGCGCGGCGGCAACGCGTTCGGCCCCGGCCGCATCGGGTGCAAGCGGCGCGCTGAGATCGGCGGATTCGGGGATGCAGATATCCTTGCAGACGAGCCAGCTGGCTTTGACGTTCACGTCACCGTTGACGTTATCTTCCGTTGGAATGAGCGGCACCGGCAGGGTAACTTCGTGGCTGTAGCCGTAATTGACGAGGCTATCCATGGCAAGGCGCTCCGGCAGCGGCCATTGGATCGTACTGGCGGTGATGCCTTTGGGTAAATTCCATTCGAGTTTGGTGGGGATGCCGGAATCACCGGGGTTCTGCCAGTAGATATGCCAGTGCGGCGGAATGGTGAAGGTGACGCCTGCCTGCAGCGGAATACCGTGGACCACTTTCGGCGCATCGATAACAAGCGCGGCATGCACGATAGGCGATGGCGGGACGGGTTCCTCTGCCTGCACGAGGGGGGCGGTGAGCAGGAGCCAAGCAAGGATGGGAAGTAAGCGGCGCATATTAGACTAGTGCGGCGGGGATGATGCGGATGAAATCGGTAACGCAATGGCGCAGGAATTCCGCGTCCTTCTCGTTGTTGATACCTAATGGCGTGATTTGGCCAGCCGCATCGCCGATAGCGATAAGGTGCGGATACACATAGACACCCAGATGCGCGAGGGGCAGGCTGAGCTGGTTGAGGCCGAGGATGCCGCCACGGATGGAAGGACTTGCACACATTAAGAGCACGCTTTTGCCTTTGAGCGGGGCGGTAGGGTCGAGTGAAAGCCAGTCGATGAGGTTCTTGAGCGCGCCGGGGATAGACCAGTTATATTCCGGGCTGGCGAGCAGGATGCCGTCATGCGCTTTCAAGGCGTCGCTGAGTTTTTTGACATTGGCGGGCAGGGTAGGGTTTTCTTCGCCCTGATAGATAGGGGCTTCGCAGTGTGCGTAATCGTACATCGTCACTTCCGCACCGACGGCTTTCGCGTGGGCAACGGCGATATTCAGCAAACGCTTGTTATGGGAATCCGGCCGGATCGAGGCGGCGAGGGCGAGGAGTTTGATGCTCATGCAGCTATCTCCTTGGTCAGGTAATCCTTGAGTGCCGCGAAGGCTTTGGCGCGGTGGCTCATGTCGTTTTTTACTTTCGGGTCCATCTCGCCGAAGGTTTCTTTGAAACCTACGGGCACGAAGATGGGGTCATAGCCGAAGCCATGCGCGCCACGGGGTGGGAAGATGAGCGTGCCGTGCGCTTCGCCGCGTAAGGTGCGCATCGTGCCATCCGGGTAGGCAAGGGCGAGGACGCAGACGAAATAGGCGGCAGCGCCATTGGGCTCGACACCTTGCTGGTGCAATTCGCGCGCGACGCGGCCCATGGCTTGGCCAAAATCTTTCGACGGGCCCGCCCAGCGGGCAGAATAAATGCCGGGTGCATCATCCAGCGCGGGGACGACGAGGCCTGAATCATCCGCAAGGCAAAGATGGCCGCAGGCAACGCTTGCGGCACGGGCTTTGAGTTCGGCGTTCGCTTCGAACGTTTGCCCGGTCTCTTCCGGTTCGTCGAGGTTGAGTTCCGCAGCGGATTTGACCTCGAAGCCGAATGGTGCAAGCAGCTCGCGGAATTCACGCACCTTGCCTTCGTTATGGGAGGCGACGACGAGGATGGTCATGCGGTGGCCTCCAGATTTCTGCCGCAAATTTTGCCCCAAACTCCGTCATCCCGGCCTTGAGCCGGGATCCAGAGCAACACGCTCCGCTGCTGCTTTGGGCCTGAGATTCCGTGTCGAGCACGGGATGACGCGCGTGGAAATGTCGGTGCCATACTATAGCCCCAACGCTTTCTTCTGTAGCTCGATCAGCGATTGGATGCCGGATTTGCCGAGGGTGAGCAGTTGTGCGAGTTCGGCTTCGGTGAAGGTGCTTTCTTCACCCGACATCTGCAGTTCGACGATCTCGCCCTTCGCGGTCATGATGATGTTGGCATCGACACCGGCGGTCGAATCTTCGTCGTAATTGAGATCGAGCAGGGGCACGCCTTTGACGATGCCGCAGGAAATGGCAGCGACGGGATCGAGCAGGGGGTTCTGTTTCAGCTCGCCCTTTTTCTGCAGGGATTGGATGGCGCGGGCAAGGGCAACGAATCCGCCGGTGATGGAGGCCGTGCGGGTGCCGCCGTCCGCCTCGATAACGTCGCAATCGATGATGATCTGGCGCTCACCGAGTTTCTGTAAATCAATGGCAGTGCGAAGGCTGCGGCCGATGAGGCGCTGGATCTCCTGCGTGCGCCCGGATTGTTTGCCCTTGGCGGCTTCGCGCGGGTTGCGGCTGTTGGTGGCGCGGGGCAGCATGCCGTATTCGGCGGTGACCCAGCCAGAGCCGGTGTTGCGCAGGAAATGGGGGACGCCGGTTTCGATGCTCGCGGTGCAGAGGACTTTGGTGTGGCCCGAATTCGACCAGGCAGGAACCTTCCGCATGGCGCGAAACGTCCGGCGTGAGGGTTGTCGGGCGAAGGTCGGCGGCAGCGCGGTTGAAGGAACGGGTCATAGTGTTTTCCAGTGAATGGTGGGTGGTGAGTCGTGGGTGGTGTGTAGTAACGCTGTCATCCTGGCCCTGTGCCGGGATCTCCCGCCGCTAGGCTGTGTAGCATGTTGCAGGAGATCCCGGGACAAGCCCGGGATGACAGCCCTTACTTACGCCTCGGTATAACATACCGCAACCACTTCCGGCATCTGCGCACTTGAAATAAGAAGAAAACCTCTACATATAGCAAGCCATTGAAGGAGAAGACCATGGATGAAGAACAGGAACCGATCCCGGATTTCGACCCCGAGCAACCGGGCCCCGAGGCCATCGCCCGCGCCTTGCAGGCGGTGATCGAGGAAAAAGACGCGGAGATCGCGGCGCTGAAGGATCAGGCATTGCGCGCGCTGGCCGAGACGGACAACACCCGCCGCCGTTCCGAGCGTGAGCTGCAGGATATGAGCAAATACGCGGTGACAGGTTTTGCGAAAGACCTCGTGAATGTGCTGGAGAACCTGCAGCGGGCGGTGGATGCCGTGCCGGCAGACTTGAAGGAAACCCAACCGGCGGTGAAGAACCTCGCCATCGGCGTCGAAATGACGCTGAGCGAACTCCTCGGCATTTTCAACCGCCAGGGCATCGTGCGCATCGACCCGATGGGGCAGAAATTCGACCATAACCTTCATCAAGCCATCGCGCAGATCGATACGCCGGACGCGGAAGCCGGGACGGTGGTGCAGGTACTGCAGGCGGGCTACAAGATTCATGATCGCCTGTTGCGCCCGGCGATGGTCGGCGTCGCGGCCGGTGGTGCAGCGAAGGTGAGCACGAGCGCGTAAGGTGTCACGAGCACACGTTGTCATCCGCGCGCAGGCGGGGATCCATACCAAGCTCCGTGTGACAGCCTCTCCTTGGCATAGATTGCCGCCTGCGCGGGAATGACGGCGTTTGGTTTAACCATCAGTGCCTCGCGTCAGCCTGAACTTGTTTCAGGGTCCATCTTTACTTAAGGGTTCATTTCAGTATGCTGAAGCCATGAACACATTCCGCCAGCTGGTTTCGTCCGACATTCCCTTTGCGCGGGATGATGCGCATAAGCTGCTGCCGGCGATGATCGCGTGCCTCACGGGCTTTGCGGCACTGTTGCTGGCGCTGGCGATGTGCCTGACCTCGGCGCTTTCCAGCCAGTCGCATGATGTCATCGGCAGTTTGCAGGTGGAAGTGCCGCGCGCGAAGGTGAATGATGGCGCGTATATGGAAAGCGTTACCGCCGCGCTGAAGAAAACGGCGGGGGTCGAGAGCGTGGACGTGCTGACCCAGAACCAGATGGAAGGGCTGCTGAAGCCCTGGCTCGGCGATGATTTCACCTTGGCCGATCTGCCCGTACCGGAAATCCTCGATGTGAAAACCGAGGTGAAAGATGACAAGACGGCGGTGAATTTACCTGCACTGCGCACAACACTTGGTACGATCGATAGTAACATCCATGTCGAGGATCGCGGGCCGTGGGTGGGGCATATGGTGAAG
>CAMQQG010000098.1:0-27030 GCA_947034895.1 Rhytidiadelphus loreus
CGCTGCTGATGAATCTGGCTGCCACCCTCAGCGGCCGCGTGCTGCGCGTCTTCCGCTATCGCGGCCTGGCACCCCTCATCGCAACGCGGTCGATGTCGGTCAAGGCCATTCGCACCGACGACGATCATCTCGAATGCTGGACCGAAGGCGCGGACGGCCAGCGCAACATGCAGGCGAGCGCGTCATGGTGAAAAGCGCGCCAGTGCCCCGCGTGCCGCTGTTCGTTCCGGGTGACCGGCCGGAGCGCTTCGCCAAGGCGCTGGCCAGCGTGGCCGATGTAGTGATTCTCGATCTGGAAGACGCGGTCGCCACCGACCGCAAGGCGATCGCCCGCGAAGCCGTTACCGCGTTCCTTGACTCGCTGAGATCGTCCGCGAATGCAAAGCCGGTGTGGGTGCGCATCCACGCACGGTCATCCGCTGAATTCGCTGCCGATCTTGCAGCCGTGGGCAAAAGCGCCCACGCGCTGATGCTGCCGAAGACCGAAAGCGCAGAGGACATCGCCGCATGCGGCAACACGCTGCCCATCATCGCCCTGATCGAAAGCGCCCGCGGCCTGGCCCGGCTCGACTCAATCCTCGCCGCGCCCGCCATCTGCGGCGCCGCCTTCGGCTCGCTTGACTACGCGCTGGACCTGGGTTGCGCGCATGAGTGGGACGCCCTGCTGCACGCCCGCAGCGAACTCATTTTCCGCTGCCGGCTGGTGGGTTTGACAGCGCCGCTCGATGGCGTGACCACCCAGCTCGACGATGCCGCGCTGATCGAAGCCGATGCAGCGCGTGCAAAGGCACTCGGCTTCGGCGGCAAGCTCGCGATCCATCCCAAACAGATTGCGCCGATCCACGCTGCGTTCACGCCCGACGCTCGTACACTGGCCTGGGCGCGCACGGTGCTGGAGGCCGCGAGCAGCGGTGCCGCAGTTCAAGTCGATGGCGCAATGGTCGATGCGCCGCTGATCGAGCGTGCACGTCGGCTGCTGGCCTTAAAAGGTGAGGCTTAAATCGCAAGCTTCGCGGTAAAGCATGTCGATCAGCAGCTTTTTCGGTCAGCGCTTGAGGAATTCTGCAATTCGCGCAGACGCCGCTTCCGGCTGTTCGATCACCAAGTAGTGCCCGCAGTCCTGCAGCACGGCGAGCTCACAGTTCGGCAGCATCTTCTCGATCTGCACGAAGCCGACACCGCTGTCGGAGGGCTTAAACGGGGTCATGTTGTCTTCCGCACCCGCGAGCAGCAGCGTCGGCATGGTGACGTACTTCATCAGGGGACTGAGGTCGGTGCGTTCGATGGTTTCGGTGCCGGCGATGAAGGCGTCGGCGGTCGTGTGGCTGAAGGCTTCGCGCATGGAGGCGAGCTGGGCTTGGGCATCGGGGCGATCGTAGAAGCCGCGGGCGAAGCCGGCGACGGAGGTGATATCGGCGACGGCTGCCATGCCGCTGTCGCGGGCGGCGCGTTTCCAGGTGGTGCGCATCATGCGGGCGGCGTTGTCGTAGCGGGCCATGAAGCAGCTGAGCACCAGCCTGTCGATCACCTCGGGATGCGCGGCGGCAAGACTCAAGGACACCATCGCGCCGAACGAGGTGCCGTGGATGTGCAGCTTTGGTTCGCCGATGGCTTTGATGAACTGGTAGACCTGCTCGGCAATGCCGGCCATGTCCTTCGCCGGGGTGCCGCGGCTTTCGCCGTAGCCGGGCAGGTCGAATTCGATGACCTCGAAATCCTTCGCGGCATGCGGCGTCATCTTCTCGAAGTTGCGATGGCCGAAGGCGGAGCCGTGGATCTGCAGCAGCGGTGCGCCGCTGCCTGAGCGGCGATACCAGATGGACTCGCCACCGGCCAAGGAGACAATGTTAGAGGCTGTGGTCATGCTCGTTCGTCCTTAGTTGAAGCTCAGCAGGGGCAGCAGCGTGCGCAGGTCAGGTGCGTCGTGCAGCGCCCACACGGCGTCAAGAATGGCGTCGGAACGGCCCGCGGGCAGCAGGCCATCGGCCGAGGCGCGGAACACGTCCGATAGCTGCGCATCGCTCATCGGCCGGCCCGGTGTGCCAAGGAAATCGTCGACAACGATCGAATCGGTCGAGCCGTCGGTGTATTCGATCTTCAACGCGCAGCCGTCAAAGGTCTTGCGTACAGGATCGGCGACGAGTTCGATGCGTGCGCGCAGATCGAGGATTGCGGCGTCGGTGTAGGCAGCTTCGTACATTTCGGCGAGCGTGAAGTGGCCTCGTATCCAGGCAGCAGCGGCGCAGTAACGTAGGTCGAAGCGGGCCGTCAGCTCGCTGCTCGGATTGCCAAAGCGCTCACGACGCTCGTCGGCGATCTTCACCACGATCGGCTCCACCGCGAACGTCATCCGCTTGGCGACGCGGCCATTGGCACGAGCCAGCAACGCCAGCGCGCATTCGATCGGCGCATGGGTGATGGTTTCGGTCGGCACTGTCTTGTAGCTATTGCCGAAGATGCGCCAGGTCTGGCCGAGCGTGGCGAACCCCGATTCGATCTTCTCGGCGGGCTCGTCCGAGTACGAGGCCAACATGCCTTTCTCGCCTTCGAACGCGGTGGCCGGTGCATCGAGCCCGCGCGCCGCCAGCTGGAACGCGGTGAAGCCGGAGCGCGCAGTGGTGCCCATGATGTACGGCAAGGCCATGCTGCCGACCGCCTCGTAGGTGCCGAAGGCCGTGCACATCGCGAGGCCCAGCGCGTTGCGCATGCGCGTTTCGTCCAGCCCGGCGAGCAATGCGCAGGCCATCGCGCCGCCGATGCCGCCGACCAAACCGCCGGGCACGAAGCCGCGGTAGTAGCCGGTCGGCATCAGGATGGTGGCGCAGGCCAGTTCGACTTCGATGCCCAAGGCTAGCGCGCTGAGCAGCTCGCGGCCGCTGTTGCCGCCGAGTTCGGCCTGCGCCAGGACTGCCGGCAGCACGCCGGAGGTGGCGTGCATGAAGGTGGGGATGTAGGTGTCGTGGAAATCGAGCACTTCGAACAGCGCGCCGTTGACGACGGCGGCTTGCCCAGGCGCAACCCTGGTGCCGAACCACAGCACCTGCGCGCTGCTCGCGGGTGCGCCTTCCGACACGGCCCACTCGTGCAGCAGCTGCACCGCGGGATGGCTGGTGGCGCCGACCGAGGCTTTGAGCTGGTTCAGCAGCAGTCGACGGGCTTCGTGCAGCACCTTGTCTGGCACGCCACGCGCGGACCACTCGCGTGCGAAGGCGACCAGACGTTCGGATATCGTTGCGGATGCGGCGTTCATGCGGAGCGTCCGTCGCCATGCACCACCGGGCCGTACATCCATTCCAGCAGGGCCGGCTCACGCTGGCCGACCGCATTGAACGCGTTGATTGCTTCATAGGCCGGATAGCCACGTAGTCCAACGAGTGTGGGCTTGCCGGCATAGATGGAGGTGTAGAGCGCAGCCACCGGATAGACGTGGGCGGTGGCAATGAAGGCAGCGTCGTCGGCCTTGAGCAGCATCTTCGCGGCTGCAGCATCGTCGGTCACCAGATCGATCCAGGCCTGGTATTGCAGCTCCGGCGCATGGGTCTTGATCGGATAGCCAGCCTTCTTCTCGGCTTCCATGTCCGGCGCTTCGAACAGACTCAGGCGCACACGCATCACGCCGGTGGCGATGGCCCAGCGCGCGGCAAGCTTGCGCATCTGCGATTCGAACGCCGCAGCGTCACCGCGCTGACGGAAGAACACGCCATAGTTGGTGAAGCGCGGCGGGCCTTGTGGCGTTGGCGTCTGTGTGGTGTCGACCAGCGTCACCGCCTTGTCGCCGACCGCCTTATACGTCGTGCTCTGGTCCACCAGCAGGTCGATGTCCGCCAGCAGATGTGCTTTGACCGTGTTGTCCGGCGACACGCCGAAGGCGGCGAGGGCAGCCTCATCGCGGTAACGCACGTCGGACAGCCACATCAGTTGCTGATGGGCCGGGCAGTTGAAGTGGATACCGTCGACCTTGGCGAAAGCATCATTGATGACCGAATCGAACTGGTAGTGCCGGTATTCGTAAAGGCCGGCCCGGCGCGAGATCGCCGGGCTGTGCACGTCGCGCCAGTAGCGGCGGACGAAATCGAGCGGCAACCCGGGCTTTTTCCAGCCGCAGGTGATGCGGCAGATGCCGGCCTGGTTTTCGACCTGCTTGATGTCGTTCGTCGTCATCGCTCAGCCCGCCTTCAGGAAATCGACGCAGGCCGCGACGATGCGCACGCGTGGGTTCTGCAGATGCGCGTAGTCGCCGCCGCCGGGGATCAGCGCGAAGGCCTTGTCTTCGGTCGCCAGCGCTTCGAAGAACTTCAGGCGATCCCAGCCGCCGGACATGTAGGCCTGCTTGCCGGCCTCGTAGCCGTAGAGCATCAATGTCGGTCGCGTGACCTTGGATGGCACCACCGAGATGCTGCCGTTGGCGTTCTCCACACGGATACCGTTCGGTGCCTTGAGTTCTTCCGCTTCCATGCGCCGGCCCAGCGCATCGAGCGCCTTCACGTCCATCAGATCGTGTTCGAGCCGATCGTAGAAATAGGCATGGGTGTTGTGCCACCAGCCATCGTCCGGCCCCGGCGCGGGCAGGATCTTGTTGCCACCACCGATGGCGGGATCGAGCATCACCAGCCGGTCGATGCCTTCAGCGTGCTTCGGATCTTCCAGATAGCGGCCGGCGATGCGCCCGCCCCAGGACCAGCCGAGCAGATGCGGTCGCGCCCAGCCTTGCGCATGCACCCAGTCGACGATGGCGCCGAGGTCCTCGATTGCCTGATCGGTTTGCACGGTAAAGGGATCGGCCGGCGCATCGGACTGCCCGTAGCCGCGGATCGAGAACGTCAGCGCGCCGAAGCCGGCGGCAACGAAGGCATCCATCATCGAATAATCGGCGCTGCCGCCTTCATACGAGAAGTCGTAGCCCATCTGGCCGGTCATGTTGGCGCCCTGCACCAGGATCACCACCTGCTTCGGCTTGGCAGCGAAGCCCTTGGTGCGGACCGCGAGCTTGCCGATCGGCCCGGGGATAGTGAAGTTGCTGACATCGGTCATCGTGTGTCTCCGCGATGGGGTGTGCTTGGAACAGCATGGAGGTGCAATACGGCCGCGGCCGATGCGACTGCCATCGGTGGAATCGACCTAACCGATCGCGCATAAAAAAAGGCCGCAGAGGGAGGCTGCGGCCAGGCACTGCGTCATGAACTTTGAATCTAGCGAGTGCAGCTGACGCATATGGCAGATTGCGTCGACGATGTTCGCTATGCGGACACTTCTATCGATCTGCTTCCCTATTGGGCGCAGACGCGGTTCCTTGTGTGGCGAGGGCCGCGGTTCAGAAGTGATTGACTGCCGGCCTTCAAACCAACGGTCCACCGGATCGCAACCAGCGAGGGTTCTGTCATGACGGCTTTGTCGATCAGCAAATCGGTGGCGCGGGTGTTCGAGGTTCTGGAGTTTTTCCAGTCCTCCCACGAGCCGTGTTCCACGCCGCAGTTGGAGCGCGCGCTGCACTATCCGTATTCCAGCATCCGCGTGATCCTGAAGAACCTCAGCGAGCTGGGCTATCTGCGCTACGACCCGCAAGAGAAAACCTACTTCCCTTCCAACAAGCTGGTGGGCCTGGGGAACTGGGTTCAGACCGCGCTGCTGGAATCCGAGGCCTTGACGACGTTGATCGATGGCCTGCGCAAGCGTGTCGACGAAACCGTTGCGCTGGTGCGTCCCAGCTCGATCTTCTGTGACGTTTTCAAGGTCAGCAATAGCCAGCGGCCGATGGCGTTGCGCGTCTACGACGGCATCGGCATGACGCTGACGCACTCGGCTTCCGGGCGTGTGCTGCTGAGCCAGCTGGATGCTGCGCACGTCGACAACGTGATTACCCACACACGCTATTGGGCCGGCTCCACAAGGGCGCCGATCACCGTCAACCGCGATGCGATTCTGCAGGGACTGGAGTCGGTCAAGCGGCAGGGCTGTCTGGTGGACTACGACCACTTCCGCAAGGACGTGGGCACCGTGGCCTATCCGGTGACGCTGCCGGGCAGCAGCTCGGCCGTGGCCTTGTTCGTTTCCGGCGCGAGTTCCGACATGCGCTGGAAGGAAGCCAAGATCAGGCGTGCGATCGAAACCAAGCTGGCCACGCTGCAACGCTGAAGTCCCGAAACAAACGTCATTCCCGCGAAAGCGGGAATCCATGCCTGCAGCGGAGCGCACCGCCCGACCGCTGGATTCCCGCTCTCGCGGGAATGACGAAGTGGATGTATTCACTTGGTTCCCGCCAACACCGCGCCGTAAGGCTTGCGTGAGGCAGCCAGCAGGAGGGCGGCAATCGGTGCTGCCACCGCGGCAGTGATCGCCAGTGAATATCGCAGAGACAGATCGTCGCCAAACACCTTGTCGGTGAAGAACGCGACCACGGTTGGCCCGAGGCCGATGCCGGCGAGGTTGATGAACAGCAGGTAGATCGCCGAGACCTGCGCGCGCATCTGATTGGGCGTGATCTCCTGGAACGCCGCGGCAGCTGCGCCATACGGAAAGCTGCCGAAGAAGATGAAGCCGCACCACGCGGCCATCGACCAGCTCGCATGCGGTAGCAAGGGTGCTGCGATGGCGAACGGCCCGGCCAGCAGTGCTGACAGCACGCCCACTTCAAGATTGGCCAGCACCTTGCCGCGGTTGCGTCGATAGCCGGCAAGCAAGCCGCCGCTGACGATGCCGAGCGCGCCGAACACCAGCAGCGCGAAGCCATAGCGCAGGCCGGTCTGCGCCGGTGTCCAGCCAAAGGTACGGATGAAGAAAGTCGGGATCCAGCCCTGCGCGCCATTCCACATCAGGCTGCTAACGGCGTAGCCGGCGATCAGCAAACCATAGGCGCGGCCCTGCGTGCGGACATGGCCGAAGACATCGCGCAGCGTCGCCGCAACGGCAGTGCGGCCGATACGAACCGGCTCGCGCACGGTCAGCAGCAGCAGCGCCAGCGGCAGGCCAGGCAGGGCCACCAGCATGAACACGCTCTGCCAAGGCTGCAGCAGGCCGACGATCGGCAAGGTGATCGGCGGCACCAGCGCGATCACCGTGCCGCCGCCGATCAAGGCGAGGCCGGCACCGATGTAGATCGCCGCGCTGTAGACGCTGAGCGCGCGCGTGAGCTTGTTCGGCGGAAAGTAGTCGCTGAGCATCGAGTAGGCCGATGGCGACAACGTCGCTTCACCCACACCCACGCCGACGCGTGCCAGGAACATGCTGCCGAAGCTGCGCGCCAGGCCACAGGCCGCGGTCATCGCACTCCACAGGACCAGCCCACCGAGGATCAGGTTGCGCCGGCTGCGACGATCCGCAAGGCGCGCGATCGGCAAGCCAAGGACGGTGTAGAACACCGCGAAGGCGAGGCCGTGCAGCAGGCTGATCTGCAGGTCCGTGATGTGCAGCGTCTCGCGGATCGGCTTGACCATCAGCGTCAGGATCGTGCGGTCCACATACGAGAGTGTGTAGACGAGGATCAACACCGCGACCACGTACCAGCCGTAGGCTTCGCGCGGGTAGATGGATGTGGTGGTGTCGCCGGTCTGGCTGCTCATACCGCGTGCTCCAGTTTGCGCAACTCGCGTTTGAGAATCTTGCCGTTGGCATTGCGCGGCAGGCTTTTCACGATCACCAATTCGCGCGGCAGCTTGTAGCGCGACAGACGCGGCTCGCAGAACGCGAGCAGCTCATCGAAGCCAAGCGCGGTGCCGTTGCGTAGCACCACGAACGCCCGCAGCCGCTCGCCGAGCCGCTCGTCCGGCACACCTACTGCGGCGACCTCGCTGACTGAGGGATGGAGCAGGAGCACTTCCTCGATCTCGCGCGGATAAATGTTGGTGCCTCCTGAGATCACCATGTCGTTCTTGCGATCGACGATGTAGAGAAAGCCGTCTTTGTCTCGCTTGCCGAGATCACCCACGGTAAGCCAGCCATCACGGAACGCCGCGGCGGTCTCCGCAGGTCGGTTGAGATAGCCGTTGAACAGCACCGGCGAGTTGCAGAAGATTTCGCCGACCTCACCCGGTGCGCAGTCACGGCCCTGTTCGTCCAGGATGCGCAGCCGCGTATGACTGAATGGCGTGCCGACGCATTGCAGCTTGGTCAGCTGATACGGCGGCCGCAGGTTGCTGACCAGGCCGCTCTCGGTGGCGCCGTAGATTTCGTTAAGTACGCCGTCGCCGAAGTACGGCACGATCTTCTGCTTCATCGCCTGCGATAAAGGCGCGGCGTTGGAGATGATCGAGCGCAGGGTGTTTCCCCGTAGGCTTTCGAGCAAATGCGGATCGAGCGAGAAGATCGCGTGGAAGTGCGTGGGCACCATGAACACGCCGGTGATGCCGTCATGCTTGAACTTGTGCAGCACTGTCGCAGCGTCAAATTTGTCGAGGATGTCGACGCTGCCGCCACCGAGCAGGCAGGCCATGGGAAAGCCAAGGCCTGCGCCGTGGTTCATCGGTGTGATCGCGAGGTACTTGTCGTCCGCCGAGAAGCAACGGAACTCCACCGCGAAGAGCAGCGCCACCACGATGCGCGAGCGGTGCGACAGCATCACGCCCTTGGGTTTGCCAGTGGTGCCGGAGGTGTAAGGCACCGCCCAGGTGTCCCACTCCTCGATGCGCGGCCGCGGCACGGAAGCAATGCCGCCGCGCAGCCAGGCTTCGAAGTCAGAGCCGATGACGATGATCCGCTCCACGCGCGGCAGCAGTGCGGCGCGAACTACCGGCTCGGACGCGGCGTCAACAAACAGCACGCGCGCTCTGGAGTCTTCGCAGATCGCTTCAAGTTCCGGCGTTGTCAGCCGCGGATTGATGGTGGCGACGGCGGCACCGGATTCCGGCACGCCGCAGACGATCTCGATGTACTCGATGCAGTTGGCGGCGATGATGCCGACGATGTCGCCCTTGACCAGACCAAGGTCCGCGATCGCCGCGTGGGTGATGCAGTCCACTCGCTCGATCAGCTCGCTCCAGCGGCGCATCCCGGTGCCGAACGTGATTGCGGCCTTTTGCGGATCACGCGAAGCGGAAGCCCGCAGGCCTTCCGCCATCGTCATCGGCCGGAACGACTCCGGCAGCTGCACGGTGTGGGCGGCCTGTGTTGTCATCGCGGAATCTTCTTGAAGATGCGCAGCGCGTTATCGCGCATCAGTGCAGCGTGCGATTCCGGCCGCAGACCCAGCTGCGCGACTTCCGCCACGCCGCGCTCGGGCGCGATGACCGGGAAGTCGGTGCCGAACAGCACCTTGTGCCGGCCGTAGCTGTCGGCATAGCGCACGTACTGCGGCGGCCAGTGCTTCGGTGCGTAGGCATCCCCGGCGGTGAAAACATTCGCGTGCTTCCAGCACATCGAGATCATTTCGTCAGTCCACGGAATGCCGATGTGGATGCCGATGATCGTCAGCTCCGGGAAATCGATCGCCACGCGATCCAGCAGGATGGGTCTTGCCACAGACGGCAGGCGCACGTCCTTGCTGTACACAAGGTTATGGCCGACCTGCTGGCCGACCTGCATCATGATCGGCACGTCGAGCTCGCAGCACTTGGCGTAATACGGATAAATCTGCGGCGCATCCGGCGGCATCGAGAACCAGTGCGGATACCAGTGCGCGCCGACGAAGCCATACTCCTTCACGCCCTGTTCCAGATCGCGCAGGCCCCTCATGCCGCGGGTCGGGTCGATGCCGCCGAGGCCGGAGAAACGATCCGGATGCTTGGCGCAGATCTCCGCCACCATCGTGTACGGAATCTCGAACGAACTACGCCGGTCCATATCGCCGCAGCGGATCGCGATCAGCAGCGAGCGCTCGATGCCGGCGGCATCCATGCGCTTGAGGTAATTGTCGACGGTAATACCGGTGCGCATCTCCGTCGGCATCCGCACCTGCTCCTTGAACGCCTCGTCCAGCCCGGTGCGGCCTTCACTCACCGCTTCCGGCGTGAAGACATTGCAGACGATGTCGATGTAGCCCTGATGCGGTGTGGTCACATGCGCCTCTCGATTCGATGACGCGATGCTGCATCGGACCGAATGCGCAACAGGTACAAAGTTGCGTGCTTCGCTATGGCTATACGGAAGTCCGGCGATGGGTTCGCGTCGCTCGTCATATCCATGCGTCTGCAAGTCTCCGGCACTTCGAAGTGATCGACCTGCGTGATACCTGTGCTTCCGCCCCGCAGATTGCCGGGCGATCAACAAGGACACACACATGGGTTACCGGCTGGGCGTGGATGTAGGCGGCACCTTCACCGACCTGCTGCTGCTGGATGAATCCAGCGGCGCGTTCTGGCGGCACAAGACGCCGTCGACACCGCAGGACAGTTCCGAAGGCATCATGGCCGGCGTCGATGCGATTTGCGCGAAGGCCGGCATCAAGCCTTCGTTGGTAGATGTGCTGCTGCACGGCACCACCGTCGCCACCAATGCGGTGCTGGAAGGCAAGGGCGCACGCGTCGGCCTCATCGTCACCGACGGTTATCGGCAAGTGCTGCAGATCGCGCGCTCGCTGGTGCCGGGTGGCCTTGCGGCGTGGATCGTCTGGCCCAAGCCCGAGCCGATGGCGCGGCTCGAAGACACCGTGGAAATCCCTGGACGCATGGATGCCCGCGGTCAGGAAGTGCGGCTACTCGATGAAGCCGCGGTCCGCACGCAGCTGGAAGCATTGAAGCTGCAGGGCGTGGAAGCCGTCACCGTCTCGTTGATGAACGCCTATCTCAACGGCGCGCACGAGCTGCGTGTGGGCGAGCTGGTGGCCGAGGTGATGCCCGGCGTGCCGGTGTCGCTGTCGCACCAGGTGCTGCCGGAGATGCAGGAATACGAGCGCACGCTGACCACGGTGGCCAACGCCGCGGTGCGCCCGGTGGTGGGGCGCTACGTGCGCAATCTGCGCGAGAAGCTGCGGCGGCTGGAGATGCGCGGCCGCATCTCGCTGCTGCGCTCGGATGGCGGCCTGATGTCATCGGAGAAATCGGAAGAGCATCCGGTCTCGCTGCTGATGTCCGGCCCGGCGGGTGGCGTCACTGGCGCGCTGTGGGTTGCGAAGAACTCCGGTTTGAAAAATATCCTCACGCTCGATGTCGGTGGCACCTCCACGGATGTCGCGCTGATCGAAGACGGTGAACCGCGCCGCGCGCGCACCACCGCAGTCGGCCATCTCACCGTGCGCGCGTCCTCGCTCGACGTGAAGACCATCGGCGCCGGCGGCGGCTCCATCGCCCATGTGCCAGCACTGACCGGCGCGCTGCGCGTCGGCCCTGAGTCCGCCGGTGCTGCGCCGGGCCCAGCCTGCTACGGCAAGGGCGGCGTGCTGCCGACGGTGACCGATGCCAACGTCGTGCTCGGCTACCTGCCGGAGAACCTGCTCGGCGGCAGCTTCAAGCTCGACCGTGAAGCTGCGCGCGTGGCGGTGCAGACGATTGCCGATGCACTGAAGATCGATCTGTACGAAGCCGCGCGCGGCATCATCGATATCGTCAACGAGAATATGTTCGGCGCGCTGCGCATGATCAGCGTGCAGCAGGGCTACGACCCGCGTGACTTCGCACTGATGGGCTTCGGCGGCGCCGGCCCGCTGCACGTCAACGCGGTGGCGCGGTTGATGGGGTCGTGGCCGGCAGTGTCGCCGGTGTCGCCCGGCGTGCTCTGCGCGCTCGGTGACGCCACCACGCGCATGCGCACGGAAACCGCCTGCTCGTATTCACGTCGCCGCTCCGCGGCCACCGAGACGGAAGTGCTGGAGCAGTTCCAGCAGATGTCAGACCAGCTGAAGAAAGCACTGGAGGACGATGGTGTCGCCGCGGCAGATATCAGCTTCGCCTACGAAATTGATGTGCGCTATCACGGCCAGGCCTTCGAGGTGCCGATGACGGTCACGCTCGACGGCTTCGCCGATGCCGGCTTGAGCAAGCTCGCCGATGCCTTCGATACCGAGCATCGCCGGCTTTTCACTTTCAACATGGAAGCCGAGCACGAGTTCGTCAACCTGCGTGCGGTGGCGATGGGCAAGGTGCAGCAGGTGCCCGCGCTGCCGATCGAGAAGGGCGATGGCAACCCGATTGCCGCGCGTATCCGCGATCACCAGGTCTGGGTCGACGGCGGCTTCAAGCCCGCCGTGATCTACGACCGCAGCCGGTTGCGCGCCGGTGACAAGGTCCCGGGCCCGGCGATCGTCGTCGAAATGGATTCCACCACGCTGGTGCTGCCGGATCACGAAGCCGTGGTTGATGACTTCGGCACGCTTCTCATCAACCCAATCCGAGGGTAAGCACATGCCAGCTCGCATCATTGAAACCAACAAGACTCCCTTCGCCGGCACCGCGGTCGATCCCGTCACGCTCGACATCATCGAGAACGCGCTGCGCAACGCGCGTGTGGAGATGGACGCCACGTTGTTCCGAACCGCGATGTCGCCCGGCATCCGCGAACAGGGCGATGCCTTTCCGCTGATCGCCGATCGCCACGGCAAGATGGTGGTGGGGCAGTTCGGCTCGTTCATCGACGGCTTCCTGCGCGGCTTCGATGGCGACATCGAAGACGGCGACATCGTGCTGCTCAACGATCCGTATTCCTGCGAAGGCGCGATCAGCCATCACAACGATCAGCTCTGCATCATGCCGATCTACCTGGGGGGCCGGCTGATCGCCTGGGCCGCGATGTTCGGCCATATGACCGACGTCGGCGGCAAGGTGCCGGGCAGCCTGCCGACCGATGCAGGATCGGTGTTCGAGGAGGGCCTGCGCCTGCCGCCGGTCAAGCTCTATCGCCGCGGCGAGCTGCAGCCCGACATCCTCAAGATCGCCTCGCACCAGTCGCGCATGCCGGAGTGGTACAAGGCGGATCTGCACGCCATCGTCGCCTCCTGTCGCGTCGCCGGCCGCCGCATCGTCGAGCTGTGCAAGCGCTTCGGCGAAGAGACGCTGACCTCGGCGATGGACGAGTTGCTGGCCCGCAACCATCGCGCGATGGCGCAGCTGATCGCCACTGCCATCGGCGAAGCGCCGGTGTCGTTCGAGGACTACGTCTGCGATGACGGCAAGGGCGCCGGGCCGTTCAAGATCCGCTGCACGATGTGGAAGGAGGACGATCGCGTTGTACTGGATTTCGATGGCACTGATCCGCAGTCGGAGTCGTCGATCAACTTCTACCTCAACGAGAACATGTTCAAGATGTTCTTCGGCATCTACATGATCATGGTGTTCGACCCGCAGATCCTGTTCAACGACGGCTTCTACGACCTGGTCGACGTGCGCATCCCGGAAGGCTCGCTGCTGAAGCCGAAATTCCCCGCCGCACTGTCCTGCCGCACGCATGCGCTCGGCCGCATCTTCGACGTGCTGGGCGCGCTGCTGGGCCAGAAGACGCCGGAGTTCCTCTGCGCGGCCGGCTTCTCGTCATCGCCGCACCTGATGTTCTCGGGCTTCGACGAGAAGGGCGAATGGTTCCAGCTCTTCCAGATCGGCTTCGGCGGCATTCCGGGCCGGCCGTTCGGTGACGGGCCGGATGGCCATTCGCTGTGGCCCGGTTTCACCAACGTGCCGAACGAGTTCCTGGAACGCTATTACGCGATGGTCATCGAGCGCTACGAAAGCATCGCCGACTCCGGCGGCGCCGGTTACTTCCGCGGCGGCAACGGCATCCTGATGACCTACCGCTTCCTCGCCGCCGGCACCATCGCCATCCACGACGATCGCTGGTTCATCCCGCCCTGGGGCGTCAACGGCGGCCTGCCGGGCAAGCGATCCAGCAAGGTGCTCGAACGCGCCAGCGGCGAGCGCGTGGCGCTGGCTTCCAAGTGCGATGGCATCGCCGTGGAGAAGGACGACCTGCTGCACTTCGTCACCTGGGGCGGCGGTGGCTGGGGTGATCCGCTCAAGCGTGATCCGGCCACCGTCGGTCTCGAAATCCGCCGCGGCCTGGTCAGCGTCAAGGGCGCACTCGATTACGGCGTGGTCGCCGATACCGACGGTACCGTCGACGAACCTGCTACGGCTGCTCTACGTGTGCGCATCGAAGGCACGCGCCCACCGCTCGAAGTCTTCAACCGCGGCCCGTCAATCGACGAACTGCGTACGCGCTGCGAAGCCGAAACCGGCCTGCCGGCACCGCGGCCGCCAGTCTGGCGTCATGCCCGCGTTGCTGCCAGAGCGCACTAGTGCGGCCTCTATCGAAGACCGCCATCACAACATCGTCATTCACGCGTTCGTGGGAATGACGGATTGATCAAACGTCGTTCAAACCAAAACGCTTCGGCACATGCTTTCAACGGAATCAACATGAACTTCGAAACACTCCGCTACATCGAGCAGGACCGCATCGGCATCGTCACTTTCTGCACGCCGCACAATCTCAACGCCCTGAGCGAGAAGCGTCTGGAAGAACTGGAAGCCGTGCTCGGCATCGCCGAATCGTCCGCTGATCTGGGCGCACTGGTCATCACCGGCGAGGGCAAGGCCTTCTGCGTCGGTCTGGACCTGGCCCTGCTGCAGCGTGCGTTCTTTGACATCCCGTACTTCGAGTCGATCGTCCGCCGCATGGCCGTGCTGGTCGCGCGGCTCGAAGCGTTGCCGATGCCGACCATCGCCGCCGTCAACGGCTACGCGCGTGCCGGTGGCTTCGAGATTTCGATGGGCTGTGATTTCATCGTCGTCGCCAAGGAAGCACAGATCGGTGACGTCCACACCGACTCCGGCGTGCTGCCCGCCTGTGCCTCACTACGCCTGCAGCGGCGCGTAGGCGTACAAGCCGCCAAGGACATTCTCTGGACCTCGCGTTGGCTCAACGGCGATGAAGCCGTCGCCATCGGACTGGCCGCACGCTCGTTCCCGCTCGCTTCACTGCTCAAAGACACGCTGGCCTTCGCCGCCGAACTCACCAACAAGCCGCGCGTGGTGATCAGCAGCATCAAGCAGCTGCTACACGCTGGAGCGGATCTCGATGTCGCTGCCGGTACGGAAATGGAGCTGCGCAACTTCGTCCACTACATGCAGACGCAGCCGCATGGAATCGAGGGTTACACCGCGTTCCGCGAGGATCGCGACCCGCACTGGAGAAATAAGACGGATGTTGCGTAGGTGAAGCCGCTAGGGCTCGGCCACACTTGAAACACTTATTGACACTGCACGATCGCCGCTGTTACCGACGTTAAGAAGGACGAAGCGACCGTCTGACAAGTGCCAGAAGCAGCCGTTCGCCGCTAAGTTATTACTGAGCCCACTCGGTCCAAGCGGCTGATCTTTCAATTGCCGCTGAGCTCGATACCCCAGCGTGCTTCCTGCTGGCCTATCCAGCACTCAGTACGGCTCCTCCGGCCGCCATTCAACTACGCCTGAGACGAGGCCGAAGTGGTTATAGCGGGTTGACCGGAAGTAGTCCCCCGCCACGCCAAGACGCAGACCCTTCCAGATCCGGTAGCTGAGGGTGGCCCCCATCGTCAGGCCACCACCACTGTGCTCGGCTTCGAGATGCTCACTGCCGGCATCGACCTCCACTTGCGGAACGGGCTACACCGTTCCCAAAGTAGCTGTTCGCCGCTAAATCGCCACCGGGTTCTAAGCGTCGGAGCTGAAGTATTCACACGTGTAAAATGTTGTTATCGGCGGAACTGACGAACGACCGAGCGGAACTGACGAACGACCGATTACACGCGATAGCTCGCATTAAGATAACGATCACTATCTTCCGGCTCAGCGGCAATTCCTATAGTCCATAGGCGTACGATCCGTCCAGCGTTTAAAGGCGTGGTTGAAGGCGCTCTGCTCCGAAAATCCGAGCAGGAAGGCGATCTCCGTGAGACTGGTCTGGCGGTCTTCAATGTAGGCGAGTGCCAGCTGCCGGCGGGCTTGGTCGAGCACCTTCTTGTAATGAGTCCCCGCTTCGGTGAGCCGGCTTTGCAGCTGACGCACGCTCATTCCGAGGCTGGTGGCCACCTCGCCGATCTCCGGCATCCGGTTGGCTACCCGTTGTGCGATGAGACGACGGATGTCGTTCAACAGGGGCACTTCGTCAAGGCCCTGCGCGGCCGCCAGCCGTTCCGCGCGCGACACCATGGCCCGCAGCAGTTCCGGGTTGCCCTGCAGCAGCGGCAGCTCCAAGAAAGTCATCGGCAACTGAATCTCCAATGCCAGAGCATCAAAGCTCATTTCGCAGCAGAAGATGCGGTGGTACTCGCGCAGATCATCTGGCTGTGCGTACGGGAAGCAGATGAGGCGGGGGTTGATGTCCCGGCCGCTGAGCCAGCGCACTAGGCAGATCTGCGCGGCAGCACCGCATTCAATCGAAAGCCTGCTGTCGATAAAGTCCGGCTCGGTTGCTGATCGGATCAGGCGCAGCACATTGCGCTCGCTGCGATGTTCCCAGGTTTCTCCGTTGGCAACGAGTGAATGCCAGCGCGCGCGATACTCCAGCAGCTGCTGGCCGGTCTCACAGCCCAGGCTGATGAGGCCCAGCACGCCGAAATGCTTGGGCCGAACCTGCTCGCCGATATGCAGGCCAAGATCAGCGTCGCCGGTCAGCGTCACAGCCGCATCGAGAGCGGCCAGAAACAAACGCCGCGGAACCTGCAAGTCGTAGTCGTCCAGATCTGAATGGTTGATCTGCAAGCCTTGCAGCGTTGGGGCAGGGTCATAGTCATGCGCCGACAGATAGTCGATCAGCATCCGGCAGTAGCCGAGCGTCATCGTAATTTCAGGCATCACCCATTATGCCTCTGCGTCTGCAGTCAAAAGTACCGTGTGCAATGTCAAGACAGGCCGCAGCATCCGACAGCAAGATGCCTCTACAAGCAAAAAGATTTTCAGAACAGCTTGAGGAGAACAGCATGACCCGGCCCTACAACCTCATCATTCACGGTGGACGCTATTTCGACGGCACCGGTGCGCCCTCGGCGATCCGCACCATCGGCATTCGCGATGGACACGTTGCCATGGTGAGTAGAGATCCGCTTAACGCCAGCGCTTGCAGTATGGGAAGCGTGCTGCCCGGCATCAGTACTCAGTCCCAGAACATCTTTGCGCATGATGTTGCCGGCACTAGCTCGTTGGTCTGTGATCAGTTCATGGCTGGCCGCAATACCTTCGCGACGATCTTCGGGGCCCGCTACAAATCGGCGTTCGTGGTCAGCGTCGGCTAAATCCAATTCTGGGGTGGTGGCGTCATAACTTCACCTCTGATCGCGACTTCGCGCTGCTCTTCGTCAGTAACAGTTCTGGATGCTGCGGCTTGCAACTCGCAGCAGCGAACAAAGCCGTGACTGGGCAATCGGGCAAGAATTATATATTGGACCGGCGATTCATCCCTTGAATTCGCGTAGTGGCTGGCTTTACCAGGCTGATTAGGAACGCGTCTATGTCAGGTGCAGATAACTAGAAGAGGAGCGTCCGCGTGACGGGGAGACTAACGATGAGCAATCGGACCCGATTGGGGACAGGTTTTCTCGTGGCTACGATCATAATTGGACTGTCGGTAGTGCCGGCACGCGCAATTGAGTTCGAGCTGTCCGGCATCGGCGACGGCTCTGCCAAGGGCGTGCTCAACACCACCTTCACCTTGGGTGGCGGCATCCGCACGCAGAGCCCGAGCGTCAACATCATCGGCAAAGGCAATCTCAATCCGAATGTGTGTGGGTCGCCCTATCAAGGCTGCCAAGGTCTGTTCAAGGACCAGTTCTATCCCGCGGCGCATCTTGCAACCGCGCCAGGTGCGGCTTCCCAGAACGGGGACGATGGCGACCTGAATTACCGCAAGGGCGATTTCATTCAAGCGCCGGCCAAGGTCACCCAGGATCTGCAGCTGACCTATGGCAACTTCGGAATCTTCACGCGCGGTCTGTTCTTCTACGACTTTGTCAACAACAACTTCACCGAATATCACCCTGATCGAATCACTCCGGACAACTACCTCACTGTAGGCCGTTGCTCGACGGCAACGGACCTTCGTCTCTACGGGCAGAAGGGCCCGAACTGCAACGGCACTAGCTCCATCGTCTATGGGCCCGGTGGCGTTGTCCGCAACAAGCGGACCGATGGCGAAGTGCTGTCCGAAGCCGGTACCAACTTGCAGTACCTCGACAGCTACATCTACGGCAAGCTGCCGATCCCGTTCACCGATGGCAAGGAGTTTAGTTTCAAACTTGGTCGGCAGCTGGTGAACTGGGGTGAAAGCACGCTGCTGGTATTGAATTCGATCAACGCGGCTAATCCGATTAACGCCAACAATTTCACTCGCATCGGCAGCCAGGTCGAGGAAGTCTTCACACCGATCAACATGATGTCCCTGAGTTTCGAGCCGTTCGAGAATGCATCGCTGGAAGGTTTCTATCAGCTCGAATGGAAGACCACCGAAGCCGAAGCACCCGGCACTTTTTTCTCGACACAGGATCTCGGCACCAGCAATGCCGGCCGATCGACCAACGTCAATTCCAGCTTTGGCGGTGGTGCCGAAGATCCTAGCGGAGTGGGGTCGCCCCTTGATAATCCATTGGCCGGCATTACCGGCACCAGCCTGGAAATCCCGAGGTTGCCGGATCGCCAGCCGCGTACCGGTGGCCAATTCGGTATCAAGCTCGACTACTACGCAGAGTGGCTGAACAACGGTACCGATCTGTCGTTCTATTTCGAGAACTATCATTCGCGCGTGCCCTACGCCAGCTTCTACGCAGCCAACCCCAGTTGCGCACGCAAGGGTGGCAACACAGTGGGTGGAGCGAACGGCACCGATGCGACCGACCCTGCGTCGTTCGTGCTGGACTGTCCGGATATTCCGCTACTCCATTACGCGACAAGCGGAGGCCAGCCTGCCAATACGGCAACAAGCGATGCGGTTGGTTTCGACACAACACGCTTGCAGCTTGTGTATCCAGAAGACATACAGCTCTACGGCTTCAGCTTCAACACGTCGTATGGTGATTACTCGTTCCAGGGCGAAGTGGCTTATCGACCGAACCTTCCATTGCAAGTCGCAACAGCAGACCTCGCATTTGCGGCGCTTGGCCCATCGCTCACGGCCTGTCATCACCAGAACTGCCTTGGTTCAACGGCTGGCGTAGGGTTTGACGCCCAAAGCAATCCAGTGGCGTACACCAGCAGCAACGCTAATCCGAATGCCTTGCCCGGGGCGGGCGATACCTTCGATCTTGGCATCGGCCATATCGATGGTTCCGCACGTTCGTTTCCGAATTTCGTGATCCCGTATCGCGGCGGCGTTGTTGGCGATAACCCAGGCTGTCCCAAGGGCCTGACAGAAAGCCAGTACAACCCGAGTCTGGCCTGCTATATCCAGGGCTATCAGCGCGAGCAGGTCTACGAGTTCGATCTAGGCGCCACGCGTGTGCTCGGCAACACCGACAACCCGTTTGGGGCTGACCAAATCATCCTGCTGGCCGAGGTCGGCGCCACCTATGTTCCGTTTCTGCCGGCGCTGGACCAGTTGCAGTTCCAGGCCAGTGGCGTGAATTACAGCGCCTCGGCCGGTGCGGATGGTTCCGGCGCCAATGGCTCGCGGCAGGCCTGCTCGACCAATCCGACCTGCGTCGTCGGGCCCGACGGTCTGCGCTTCAATCCGCACCAGCAGGACCCCACCGGATTTCCGGACAAGCTCTCCTACGGCTACCGCATGATTGCGATCACCCGCTATGAAAGCGTGCTGCCCGGCATCAGCATCCAGAACCAGAGCATTTTCTCGCAGGATGTTGCCGGTACCAGCCCGATCGTCGGTGACCAGTTCATTGCCGGCCGCAAGACCTTTGCAACGCTGATCGAGACACGCTACAAGTCCGCGTTCTCCGTCAGTGCCGGCTACACCTGGTTCTGGGGCGGAGGTGTCTACAACACCATGTCCGACCGTGACTTCGCGCAGTTCTTCGTCAAGTACCAGTTCTGAATGCTGCAGCTCGTCATCAGCATTCGGCAGTAGCCGAGCGTAATCGTTATGACAGGCATCGCTCATTATCCCCCAGTGTCTGCTGTCAAAAGGACTGTGTGCGAGGTCAAGACTTGTCGCAGCACCCTGCAGCAGAGTGCTTTAACGAGCACAAAAATATAGAACAGCTTGAGGAGAACAGCATGATTCAGCCCTACGACATCATCATTCACGGTGGCCGCTATTTCGACGGTACCGGTGCAGCCTCGGCGATCCGCAACATCGGCATCCGCGATGGGCGTGTAGCGGTGGTGAGCAGCGAACCGCTCGATGCCAGCGCTTGCAGCAAGGTGATCGACGCCAGCGACAAATGGGTGACGCCGGGCTTTCTGGACACCCACACGCACTACGACGCTGAAATGATCGTCTCGCCGAGCTTGTCTGAGTCGGTGCGCCACGGCGTGACGACGGCGCTGTTGGGCAGCTGCTCGCTGAGCATGATCTGCAGTGATGCGGAAGATGCTTCCGATCTGTTTACGCGCGTCGAAACCGTACCGCGTGAAAAGGTGCTGCCGATCCTGCAGCATCACAAGACCTGGACGACGCCGAAGCAGTGGGTCGATTTTGTCGCCACCCGACCGCTCGGCCCCAACCTGGTTTCCTACTTGGGCCATAGCGATCTACGCGTGGCGACGATGGGCCTGCACCGCGCCACCGACCGCAAGTCCACGCCAACCGAAGCGGAGCTGCAAACGATGGAGCGCACGCTGGAGGATGCGCTGGATGCAGGCTTTCTCGGCCTTTCCACCATGTGCCTCAAATGGGACAAGATCGACGGCGACCGTGAATGGTCCAAGAGCCTGCCCAGCACCTACGCACGCTGGAGCGAATTCCGACGCCTTAACCGCCTGCTGCGCCGTCGCGGCCGAGTGCATCAGGGTGCGCCGAATGCCGCCAATCCGCTGCAGATTTTCCAGTACCTGCATCAGACGCTGGCCCTGTTCGGCAAGCCGATGAAAACCACGCTGATCTCGCTGATCGAACTTAAGGGCAACATCACCGTGCGGCCAATGGCGCAGTTGGCCGGGCGTATCGCCAATTGGTTGGGCGGCAACTTCCGCTGGCAGGTGATCCCTACGCCGTTCACGGTCTATGCCGATGGCATCGACGTGGTGTTCTTCGAAGAGTTCGGCGCTGGCGAGTTGGCGATGAATCTGAAGACCGCGGTCGAGCGCAACGCCCTGTTCCAGGATCAGTCCTACCGTCGCAGCTTCCGCAAGTTCTATGGCGAAAAGCTTAGCCCGCGTGTCTGGCAGCGTGATTTTGGCGATGCGATCATTCTGGACTGCCCGAATAAGGAATTGGTCGGCCGAAACTTTGCCGAGGTGGCCACTGAGCGCGGCATTCATGTGGTGGATCTGTTCCTCGATCTCGTCGTCGAGTTCGGTCGCACGCTGCGCTGGTACACCACCGTTGGAAACCACAAGAAAGCACAGCTGCTGAAGATGGTCTGCGACAAGAACGTCCAGATCACGTTCTCGGATGCCGGTGCGCACATCCGCAACATGGCGTTCTACAACCTGCCGCTGCGCTTCCTCAAGCTGGTGCAAGAAACCCACGACAGTGGCCAGCCGATCATGCCGATCGAGAAAGCCGTGTGGCGACTGACAGGCGAGCAGGCCGATTGGCTGGGTATCGACGCCGGAAAAATCCGCGTTGGCGATCGTGCCGATCTGGTGGTGATCGATCCCCGGGGTTTCGGGCAGAACCTGGAACAGGTGGTGTGGGCCGAGATGGAAAACTTCGACCTGCAGCGTCTGGTGAATCGCAATGCCGGCATCGTTGAGCAGGTGGTCATCAACGGCAAGCTCGCTGTGGCTGATGGTGAAATCGTGCCGGCGCTGGGGCATGAGATGGGCTTCGGACGGTTTCTGCCGGCATGCTGATGGCCGAGGCAGGTCACAAGAGCGTGGGAGCGACGGAAGAAAACGGTTGGCGCAGCGGCTTCGCTGAACTTGGCGTTGTGCGACTGCATTACATCGAAGCCGGCAGCGGCCCTCTGGTTGTGTTGCTGCATGGTTTCCCGGAGTTCTGGTACAGCTGGCGCTTTCAGATCGCCGGCCTCGCGGCCGCAGGCTATCGCGTGGTGGTGCCGGACCTGCGCGGCTACAACCTGTCGAGTCGCCCGCTTGAAGTTTCCGACTACGACATCGACTTGCTGGCGGCAGATGTGCGAGCGCTGATCCACGAACGCGGTGCACGACAGGCGCATATCGTCGGCCACGACTGGGGTGGTGGTGTCGCCTGGATGGTCGGCATCAATCATCCGGAAGTCGTGCAGTCGCTCACCGTACTCAACTGCGGCCACCCGCGCCGGATGCTTGATGGCCTGCGCCACCCGCAGCAGCTCTGGCGCTCCTGGTACATGTTGTTTTTCCAGCTGCCCTGGCTGCCGGAACGCCTGTTCCCTCACATCCGCCGATTCAATTTTGCGTTTGAGCGGGATGCCCGACCCGATGCTTTTAGTGTCGAGGACATGGCCCGCTACGAGACGGTCTGGGCCCAGCCGGGTGCGGCGGCAGCGATGGTCAATTACTACCGCGCCGCACTGAGGCCAGGGCGCAAGGCCGCGCTGTCGCGTATTCATCCCATCACCGCCAGAACGCAGGTGATCTGGGGGCGGCGAGACCGCTATCTGGACGCCAGTCTGGCCACACCGCTGCCTGCAGATGTGCCAAATCTGGAGCACGTCGTGTTCATCGACGATGCCACCCACTGGGTGCAGCACGACGCGCCGGACAAAGTGTTGAACTTGCTGCTGGAGTTCTTCAAGGGCTCGTCCATCCATACAGCTTGAGCCCCGCGTTGCCCAAAAGATGCGGGTTGTCTGATAACCGCGACGGTCCCTGCCCCCTGCATCGCAATATTTGAAGATCCAGTACGACATCCAAAACTGGCGTCTTTGGTATGAAGTGTGGCGCCGCTTGCGAGTGACCTTGCGTGGATTGCCGCCGATGATCGTCGAAGTTACAAGTTCGAAGGAATCATCGTCAGCAAGACACCTGCATCACTGAAACGCATCGGCACAGGAGTAGACAGCAATGATGAATATCGAAAAGAACATTCCGGTCATGGTTACGGGCGCCACCGGCTTCGTCGCCGGATGGATCGTCAAAGGGCTGCTGGACGCGGGCACAACGGTTCATGCCCCCATCCGCAATGCAAACAATCCAGGGAAAACCCAATATCTGCGTGACTTGGCCGCCAACACGGCAGGTGAGATCAAGTTCTTCGAGGCGGACTTGCTCAAGCCCGGTTCGTACGCAGAAGCGATGGCCGGCTGCCGCATCGTGTTTCACACGGCGTCGCCGTTCAAGGCCTACGTCAAGGACCCGCAGAAGGAGCTGGTCGATCCCGCTGTGCTGGGGACTCGCAATGTGCTGGAGCAGGCCAATCGGACTGCGAGCGTCAAGCGTGTTGTGCTGACCAGCAGCTGCGCAGCGATCTATGGCGACGCTGCCGATGTACAGGACGCACCGAACAAAATCCTGACCGAGGACATCTGGAACACCACTTCCTCACTGCAACATAACGCGTATTCGTACTCGAAAACGCTTGCAGAGAAGGCAGCCTGGAAGATTGCGGATGCCCAAAGTCATTGGGATCTGGTTGCCATCAATCCGACGATGGTGATGGGACCCGGCATCAATCCTCACGCCACATCCGAAAGCTTCAGCATGGTGAAGCAGATGGGCGACGGCACGCTCAAGATGGGCGCACCGCGCTTCGGTTTCGGCATCGTCGATGTCAGGGATCTTGCCAAGGCGCATCTCGCAGCAGCCTTCACGCCGACAGCCAGTGGGCGCTATATCGTGAGCGGTCACAATTCGGATCTGCTGAGTCTGGCGAAGACCCTGCTGCCGAAGTACGGCGACAAATATCCGATACCGCGCCGGGCCATGCCGAAATGGCTGGTCGCTATGGTTGGACCACTGGCCGGCGGCGGCATCACGCGCAAGCTCATCATGCGCAATGTTGATCTGCCCTGGAATGGAGACAACAGCCGCGGCAAGCGCGAACTCGGCGTGACCTATCGGTCTCTGGGCGACTCCATGAACGACATGTTCCAGCAGATGATTGATAGTGGCATCGTCAAGAAGCGAGCCTAGGAAGACGCGTCCCCGCCTGGGAGCTTTCAGCGGAGTGCCGAAGGTGATGTCAAGGTATTCGTCATGAAGTCCAAGTACGCAAGCCGGTTTTCGGTTCATCCCGGCTTGCGGTTGCTGCTCGCCGATATGGGCATCTCCCCTGCGGAGGTGCTGTCTTTTGCAGGCCTGCCAGCCGATCTTTTAGCACGAAAGGATGCCTGGCTCGCACCCGCCGAATATTTCCGGCTCTGGCATGGGATGGAGGCTGCAGACGCTTCCGGGAACATTGCGCTGACGCTTGGCCGAGCCATATCGGTCGAGGCGTTCGACCCGGTGATCTTCGCCAGCCTCAGCAGCCCCAATCTGAATGTCGCGTTATCGCGCATCGCCGAATACAAGCGGCTGATCGGCCCGCTGATGGCCGATGTTCGGGTGGGCCCCAAACATACCGAACTGGCCTTCAAGTGCTACGGCTACGACCGACCGTTGCCGTCCAGTCTGGGCGCAGCGGAGATTGTATTTTTCACCCAGCTGGCCCGGCTGGCCACACGCTTCAATGTCCAGCCGATTCGCTGTGAGCTCGTCACGCTGCCGAGCCAGCGGCAGAACTACGAAGCGTTCCTGGGATGCAAGCTGCAAGCGGGAGCCTCCAATTCGATCCGCTTCTCGGTCGAAGACGCCACGCGCCCGTTCCTCACCGAGAACATGGCGATGTGGGAGTTTTTCGAGCCGAGTCTTCGAGCCAGGCTATCGAAACTCGACGCTGATGCAACAATCAGTGATCGTGTGCGCGGTGCGCTCCTGGATATGCTGCCTAGCGGGCAATCATCGATTGCAGAAGTGGCGCGGCGCCTTGCCATCAGCCAGCGTTCGCTGCAGCGCCGGCTCGAACTAGACGATGTGCAGTACCGCGAATTGCTGAGCAACGTTCGTCGTGACCTCGCGTGCCACTATCTTGTCAATTCCGATCAGGCACCGGGAGAAATCTCCTATCTGCTGGGATTCGAAGACCCCAATTCCTTCCTGCGCGCGTTCAAGACCTGGACAGGCCGTACCCCTGGGGAATTCCGTGTCGCACCGCCTTTGACACACGTGGCGTCGCGCAGCATCAACTCCGCCACTGAGTTGAACAGGGCATGAGCCGCATCCTGCCATCGCCCCGCTGGACGTCTGCGAAGCTGGACAGGTGGGCGATGTATTCACTTGTACTGCTGCCGGTCGTTGCTGTCAGCCTGTTGTGGCCTGGGCCAACGGCTGCAAGCGACAACCTGCGTTGCGGTTCTCGGATCATCTCGCTGAAAGCGATCGCAGCGCAGGTAGCGGCGGTTTGTGGCGAGCCTTCTTATGTCGATCACTGGGAGTTCGAGAAAACCCGTTACGGCCAAGCCTATGGCCAACCGTATGGCCAGTACGAGATCGACAGCGAGATCTGGTACTACAACTTCGGCGCCAACCAGCTCTTGAGGTTGCTGCGGTTCCGCAACGGACGGCTGACCGATATCGACACAGACGGCTACGGTTTCAACGTACCGCCGGATGGCCGCTGCGATGCCGGCGATATCGTCCTGGGCGAGTCCAAATACCGCCTGCTGCTTACCTGCGGAGATCCGGTACGGAGGCGCGGCGGTAGCTCGCTGCGACCGCTGCATCCATCAAACGGTTACGAACAGAATGCGCAATTGCTATATGAAGGCGCGGTCACGCCGATCTATCGAGAAGAACTGACCTACAACTTTGGCTCAGGTGCGCGCCTTCGGACCGCCATTCTGGAAAACGGCTGGGTCGTCGATATCAACGATGGTGATCGCGGGTTCGATCCACGCTGATCGTCGCTGACGATTGTGTTCGTCTTTCGATCGTCAAGCAGATAACGTCGGAAACTAAACGATGCCCGGTTTTCTGAAGGCGGCGACTGCTGCAACCATGCTCTGGTCGCTAACGGCATGTGCCATCACGCCGCACGCCGACAATACAGGCGTGGTCGGCTATACGCTGCAACAGCTGCCGCCTGATACGCCACATGATGAGGTGAGGTCGCGGCCCCTACTGGCAGTCGTGCTCGGTGGTGGCGGGCTGCGCGGATATGCCCACATCGGTGTGCTGCAGGCGCTGGAAGAAGCGGGCATCCATCCGGACATTGTTGTCGGAACTTCGATCGGTGCGGTCGTCGGTGCAGCCTATGCCGCCGGCATGACACCTGCGCAATTGTGGAAGCAGGCCAACTGCAAAAGTCTGTTGTCGTTGGCGGATGTCACACTCATTGGGCCCGGCTTGGTCCGCGGCCAAGCCTTGGCCCGGTGGACTGACGAACTGGTCGGTTATGTGCCAATAGAGCGCTTCCCAAGGCGCTTTGCCGCCGTCGCCACCGATCTGGATCGCTCGGCTCCTGTCGCGATCATCAGCGGGGACGCCGGCCAAGCCGTTCGCGCTTCCGCAGCAATACCCGGTGTATTCCTGCCCGTGATGTATTCGGGTGGAGAGCTGGTCGATGGTGGCGTCACGTCGCTGGTGCCGGTTCAGACCGCTAGAGCATTGGGAGCGAATTTCATCATCGCCGTCGATATCTATTGCCGCGGCGCCAAGTATCCAACCGATTCGGTGATGTCGACCTTACTCCGAGTCTCGCAGACCCAGAGCTGTCTGCTTGCCGAGAACGAGCTAGCTGGCGCGGATGTGCTGATCGCACCGCCGGTCGTTACCGCATCGCTGAGTGACGCGGCCGCCCGCGAGCAAGCACGCGCGCTTGGATACGCGGCAGCGACTGCGGCACTTCCCGCTATCGAAGTGTTGTTGCGGCGGTCAGCAAGCGTCGATGCTTGGGTGAACATCGATTCGTTGATGTCCCTGTTCCGGCCTTACCGTTAGCAGCCCAGGCAACGAGGTGTGAATGCTCACGCAGAACTGGTTAGGCGATGCCTGTTGAATACCCGGTAAAAAAGCGACCCAGCCGACCTTCGTCAAGTAGAGTCGCTTCGAACTTGGCGCAAGCCACCTCTTCAGTTAACAATCCAGTCCGGCATCATTTGCTGCC
>CAMQQG010000099.1:0-37940 GCA_947034895.1 Rhytidiadelphus loreus
TAAAGATGCTTACCTGATCTTGCTACACAAAGACGTGGTACTCCCAACTCGCGAATTTTAGCTCGTGTCTTCGTCGCCCTACGTTTTCGTTTTAACTTCTTTACTGACATGCGCGTAAACCCTCCGCCTTATTTCTTCTTAGTTTCTTTTAACTTAATTCGCTCGCCTGCATAGCGAACACCTTTACCTTTATAAGGTTCTGGTGGTCTATAACGGCGTATTTCTGCAGCTACCTGCCCAACTAACTGCTTATCTGATCCTTGAACAACAATTTCAGTTTGGGTTGGTGTTGTAATCGTTATACCGGCAGGGATGTCATAAACAACAGGATGTGAAAAACCCAGCGTTAAATGAATTTTATTACCTTGTACATTAGCTCGGTAACCTACCCCAACTAATTGCAAAGCTTTTTTAAATCCTTCTTCTACGCCCACTAAGGCATTCGCAAGATTGGCACGTGTTGTACCTGCTAATGCATCAGCTTCATTGCTCGCATCGGCGGGTGAAACCTGTAAAACTTTGTCTTCTAAACTTACGTTTACAAGTCCAACCACTTCATAATTTAATACGCCCTGCTTGCCTTTAATAACAAGCTTTTTTCCATCCAATTTAACGTCGGCGTTACCGATATTGATTGGATTTTTTGCAACTCTTGACATACAACTTTAACCTTTATTCAACAGTAGCGATGACTTCACCGCCTTGACCTAAAGCACGGGCCGCTCTATCTGTCATTAATCCTTTAGGTGTTGAAATAATTGCAACTCCTAAACCATCAACAACCTTAGGCAATTGGTCCGCAGAACGATAAATACGTAGTCCTGGACGACTCACTCTTTTAAGTGAAGCAATAACAGGTTTTTCTAAATAATACTTTAAAAAAACGGTCAATGACGATTTAGCGTGCTGTGTGTCACATTGAAAATCAGTAATGTAACCTTCATCTTTTAAAAGCTTAGCAATAGCTAGCTTTATCTTTGAAGAAGGCATACAAACAACAGGTTTTCTTACCGCCTGGGCGTTTTTTATTCGGACAAACATATCCGCTATTGGATCTTGCATACTCATAATCGTTAACCTTTACCAGCTTGATTTTACTATTCCAGGAAGATCACCTTTCATTGCATAAAGACGCAGCATGCTTCGTGATAAACCAAATTGACGATAAACACCACGTGGGCGGCCCGTTAAACGACAACGATTACGTAATCGTACTGGCGAAGAATCCCGTGGTAACAACTGTAACTTTTGTTGCGCAGCCCAACGATCTTCATCGCTCGTGCTCATGTTGGAAATAATTTCCTTCAACGCAGCGCGCTTTTTGGCGTATTTCTCTACCGTTAATTCACGTTTACGTTGACGTGCTATGACGCTCTTTTTAGCCATATCTATTAATTCTCTTTAAATGGAAAGTCGAATGCCGCTAATAAGGCACGCCCTTCTTTATCAGTTTTTGCAGAGGTGGTAATGGTAATATCCATTCCACGCAATGCATCTATGGTATCGTATTTAACTTCCGGAAACACAATCTGTTCACGAATACCTAAACTATAGTTTCCACGACCATCAAATGATTTCGGTGTAAAACCCCGAAAGTCACGAATTCGTGGAATAGCTACTTGAATCAAACGATCAAGAAACTCATACATACGTTCTTTACGTAGGGTAACTTTGCAACCAATAGGCCAACCCTCACGAATCTTAAAGCCTGCATGGGACTTTTTAGCCAACGTGATAATGGGTTTTTGCCCAGCAATCAAGGTCATATCAGCAACCGCTGAATCGATCACTTTTTTATTAGCAACGGCTTCACCGACGCCCATATTAATTGTAACTTTAGTTATTCGAGGTACTTGCATATTACTTTGATATGAAAAGTTCTCTTTTAACTGCGGTACGACCTTTTTTACATAATGTTCTTTTAATCGGGACATTAGCTCACCTAAAATTAAATATCTACCAACTCATCATTGGATTTAAAAACTCTAACCCGTCTTCCATCTTCTAAGGTCTTAATTTTTACTTTACTAGCCTTTTTCTCTACGGGATTGTAAAGCGCCAAATTAGTCAAATCAATGCTAGCTTCTTGCGGTACGATTCCACCGGTCACATTCTTTTGTGGGTTTGGTTTAACATGTTTTTTAACCATGTTAACGCCTTCGACAATGGCTCGAGTTTTTAATACACGGAGTACTTTGCCTCGCTTACCTTTATCTTTTCCAGCTAAGACAATAACATCGTCTTCTTTTCTAATCTTTTGCATACTTAATTTCCACTTAAAGCACTTCAGATGCTAATGATATAATTTTCATAAAACGTTCCGTGCGTAATTCTCTAGGAACAGGCCCGAAAACACGTGTGCCCAGTGGTTGTAGCTGCGCTGTTAACAAAATAACTGCATTGCTATCAAAACGTAAAACACTACCGTCTTGTCTACGAACACCTTTACGGGTACGTACCACAACAGCATGACAAACTTCACCTTTTTTTACCTTGCCACGAGGTACCGCATCTTTAACACTAATTCTAATTACATCGCCCACGCCGGCGTAACGACGTTTTGAACCGCCTAATACTTTTATACACATTACTCGGCGCGCACCACTATTGTCCGCTACTTCGAGTTCTGATTGCATTTGAATCATACTGCATCTCCTGCTACGGATGCATCCGCACCACCTACAGTTTTTTCTATTACTTTGACCAACACCCACGCTTTATGCTTAGAAATAGGTCGACCTTCTTGAATAGCCACCATATCTCCTATGATGCATTTATTCTCTGGGTCATGCGCTAATAGATTAGTACTACGTTTTAGATATTTACCATATTTAGGATGTTTGACCTTACGCTCAATACATACATTAATGGTTTTATCCATTTTGTTACTAATAACGCGCCCTACAAGGGTGCGAGTGACTTTGCTAATCTGGCTCATGCTTTCTGGCCTATTTTTTCATTTAAAATGGTTAATAATCTCGCTATCTTCCGTCTAACGATCTTAAGTCTATGCGTCGCTTTTAACTGCTGTGTGGAGCGTTGTAATTTTAAATTAAACTGCTCACGTCCGCTTTGAAATAATTCTTCTTTTATTGCGGATATCTCCATCTCACGTATTTCTTTCGTTTTCATTACAACACCGTCCGCGTTACAAAGTTTGTTGTTACTGGTAATTTTGCTGCTGCCAATTTTAGTGCTGCCTTAGCAATTTCAGGAGTAATTCCTTCCATTTCAAACAAAACACGGCCTGGTTGAACAACGGCTACCCAATATTCAACACTTCCTTTACCTTTACCTTGACGTACTTCTAAAGGCTTTTTAGTAATAGGTTTATCTGGAAACAACCGAATCCAAATTTTACCGCCTCGTTTCACGTGTCGTGTTAATGCACGACGCGCTGCTTCAATTTGACGGGACGTAATAAAACCAGCTGCAGTTGCCTTCAAACCAAATTGACCAAAGCTGACTTCGGTACCTCGTGAAGCCATACCCCGGTTACGACCTTTAAATTGTTTGCGATATTTTGTCCGCTTGGGCTGTAACATAATCTATTTCCAGTCTTTATTTCTATAAAATTATTGTGCGATCGGAGCAGCCTCTTTAGGGGCAGGTTTTGGCCCTCGAGGCGGACGACGCCGGTTATAATGTCTTTGATCTTTGTCTTCATTATATTGTGATCGGGCTTCTGAGCTTTCGGGAAAGCTAATTTGCGAACGATCAAATACTTCGCCTTTATAAATCCAAACTTTAACACCTAATTTTCCATAGGTGGTTTGAGCTTCTGCTAAAGCGTAATCAATATTCGCTCTAAAGGTGTGTAAAGGAACACTTCCTTCTTGTGAACGTTCACTACGTGCAATTTCAGCACCGCCAAGACGACCAGAAACTTCTATTTTAATACCTTTTGCACCTAATCGTAGTGCTGTTTGTAGTGCTCTTTTCATCGCACGTCTAAACATAACACGACGCTCAAGTTGCTGTGCAATATTTTCAGCGACTAATTTTGCATCTAATTCAGGCTTCTTTACTTCAACAACAGAAAGCGCAACAGAGGTCGACATAACCGTTTCAAGCTTTCTTCTCAGGCTTTCAATAAACTCACCTTTTTTACCGATGACTACGCCTGGTCTTGCCACATAGATAGTAATCTTTGCATTCCGCGCTGGTCTTTCTATTTGTATAGACGAAACACCTGCTTGCACTAATGTTTTTTCTATCAGTGCGCGTGCTTTCAAGTCTGAAAATAATAAGTCCGCATATTCTCTAGGCTTCGCATACCACTTTGCTGTCGATGTTCGCGTGATATTTAAACGAATTCCAACAGGGTTTACCTTATGGCCCATGATTACTTCTTCTCCCCATTGTCAGATACTTTAACCGTAATATGGCAAGTCGGTTTTAATATTCGATTACTGCGGCCTTTTGCTCGAGCATGCATACGTTTTAATGTAGGCCCTTGATCAACAAAAACCGTACTCACTTTCAGTAAATCTACATCAGCGCCTTGGTTATGTTCTGCATTAGCAACTGCAGATTCTAAAACTTTTTTCAGCACTTTCGCATTTTTTTTAACACTAAAAGTTAGCAGCTGAAGCGCTTTTTCAACTTTTAAGCCACGAATTTGATCCGCCAGCAACCGACATTTTTGCGGCGATAATCTCGCGAATTTTAAGCTTGCAGCAATTTCCACTTATTAATACCTCTTTATACTATTTCTTGTCGTCAGCGCCTTTTGCCTTTTTATCGGCTGCCCTGTGGCTACGAAACATCCGGGTCACTGAAAATTCACCTAATTTGTGGCCTATCATATTTTCTGTTACATAAATTGGCACAAAATCACGACCATTATGAACAGCTATGGTTAAGCCAATCATTTCAGGTGCAATCATCGAGCGGCGTGACCATGTTTTAATAGGTCGCTTCACCGTCGCACCATGGGCCGCCTGTACTTTTTTAGTTAAATGTACATCGATAAATGGACCTTTTTTTACTGAACGTGGCACTACACACCTCACAATTTATATTCATTGTCACTCTTCACCAGCACTCTCAACCGAGAATCCTAATGCTGTAAGTAAGCTTTTCTGTATATCTCAATTATTTCTTTTTACGTCGTTGCACAATCATCTTTAAATTGCGCTTATTACGGCGTGTTTTGTAACCTTTGGCTGGAACACCCCAAGGACTAACAGGGTGACGTCCACCGGATGTTTTACCTTCACCACCACCATGTGGGTGATCAACAGGGTTCATAGCAACACCCCGAACGGTAGGACGAATACCACGCCATCGCGAAGCACCGGCTTTACCTAAAGAACGAAGGTTATGGTCACTATTACTGACGGTACCGATAGTGGCTTTACACTCAACAGGTACTTTTCTCAGCTCGGCTGAGCGGAGACGTATAGTAGCATAATCTCCCTCTCGCGCAATTAGTTGAACGTAAGCTCCGGCACTTCTTGCTAACTGAGCACCCTTTCCAGGCTTCAATTCAATAGCGTGAATAATGGTTCCCACGGGTATATTACGTAAAGGCATTGAGTTCCCAGGTTTAATTGGGGACGATGCACCTGCAATTATTTCCATGCCGACTTTAAGGTCACTAGGCGCTAAAATATAGCGACGTTCACCATCTGCATACAGAATCAACGCAATGTGTGCAGTACGGTTTGGATCGTATTCAATACGCTCAACACGGCCCAAGATGCCTTCTTTATTTCGCTTAAAATCGATTAAACGATAAAGCTGTTTGTGTCCGCCACCTTGGTGACGTGTTGTAATTCTTCCGTTGTTATTACGCCCACCATTTTTAGGCTTAGGTGCCAATAAATTACTAAAAGGCTTGCCTTTGTGTAGGCCCGCCTTCGATATCTTTACGACAAAACGACGGCCTGGCGATGTAGGATTTGCTTTTTGGCTAGGCATATTTAAGTACTCTCTATTTTGTTCCAGTAAAATCAATATCATGGCCTTCAGCTAAACTGACGTAAGCCTTTTTCCAAGCCTTCAAATGTCCTTCTCTTTGCTTAAAGCGTCGAGCTTTCGGTTTAACATTTAACATTTGAACCGCTTCGACTTTTACGCTAAATAAGGATTCAACCGCTTGCTTTATTTCAGATTTATTTGCATCCAATTGTACTTTAAATACGAATTGACGATGTTTAGCATTTTCTGCTAAACGAGTTGCCTTTTCTGAAACATGAGGTCTTTTAATCAGTTTAAATCGGCGTTGTTGCTGTGTCGTTGTTATGGCAAGGGTCATGCTAATAATTCCTCGATTTGCTTCAGAGCCGCTGAAGTAATTAATATTTTTTCATGATTAATTAAAACAACTGGGTTAATCGCTTCCACATCGGATAGTTCCACATTAGCAAGATTACGTGCAGCCAAATAAATACCGTTGTCCACTTCATCAAGAATAATTAAAACCTTTTTGGGCATATTAAATGCTTTTAACTTAGCCACTAATTGACTAGTTTTAGGCTGCGCTAATGAAAGCGAATCGGTAATAACAAAACGGTCTTGGCGTAAAAGTTCAGAAAAGATTGATCGCATTGCAGCACGGTACATCTTTTTGTTAACTTTTTGTGAATAATCCTGCGTCGTTGCCGCAAAGGTTACTCCACCACTACGCCACAGCGGACTACGAATAGTTCCTGCACGTGCTCGACCCATACCTTTTTGTTTCCAAGGTTTTTTACCACCACCTCTCACCGCAGATCGGTTTTTCTGAGCGTGTGTGCCTTGTCTTCCGCCTGCCAAATAAGCAGTAACCACTTGATGGATTAAAGGTTCATTAAAACGGCAATCAAAAACAGCTTCAGATAATTGAACCTCTTCTTTTGAGCCACTCTGTGTTACTAACGCCACTTGCATAGTGCCATTCCAATAATTAATTTATATTAAATCTCTAAGCTTTCTTTACTTTGTTTTTCATACGTACGGCTGGTTTTACAATAACCCGTCCGCCTGGTGCACCAGGTACAGCACCTTTTATAAGTAACAAATTCCGTTCTGCTTCAACCTTCACAACTTCCAAAGATTGAATGGTACAACGCTTGTTTCCTAATTGACCCGACATTTTTTTCCCTTTGAATACGCGTCCTGGTGATTGGCGTTGTCCAATAGAACCGGGTGCACGATGCGACAATGAGTTTCCGTGCGTTGCATCTTGCGTTCTAAAATGGTGTCGTTTAACTACCCCAGCAAAACCTTTACCTTTATTCGTACCTGTCACATCGACAAGCTGCCCTGAGGTAAACAAATTATCTAAAGTAATTTCTTTGCCCGGTGCTAAGTCCTTAATAAACTCTTCACTTTCGTCATCTAAACGAAACTCATAAAGTCCTTTACCTGCTTCAGTATTTGCCTTAGTAAAATGACCGGCTTCACCTTTAGTTAGACGTGAGAGCGATTTACTTTCTGTCGTTACTTGTACAGATTCATAACCATCGCATTCTTTGGTTTTTACCTGAACGACACGATTAGGCAATACTTCAATAAGCGTGACAGGAATAGCTATACCATGTTCGGTATAAACCTGTGTCATCCCACATTTTCGACCTACTAAACCCATTGTCATGTTTGTTACTACCTATAATTATTCGAGCCAGCCTACCAATAAGCGTTTATTCTCTATCTGTTCTAGTTCTTACTTCAATACTTACCTCAGAAGGCAGATCATCTAAACGCTTTAATGCATCTGCTGTCTTTTCCGTTGAGGCATAAACATCAATTAAACGTTTATGTGTACGTGTTTCGTATTGATCACGTGCATCTTTATCAACGTGAGGTGATGTCAACACGGTCAATTTCTTTATCCGTGTAGGTAAAGGAATTGGGCCGCGCAGTATAGCACCAGTACGCTTCAATGAGGCAACAATTTTTTCTGTTGCCTTATCGATGAGTCGATGATCAAATGCGTTTAGCAATATACGAAAATCTTGGCTTTTTAAAGACATATGTTTTTCCCACCGACCCGATTAGGCCTTTTTACCTTTTTTAACCAATTTCGAGACCACACCGGAACCTACCGTTTTACCACCTTCACGGATTGCAAAGCGTAAGCCTTGTTCCATCGCAACACCATATTCATTCATCAGTGTTACTGTGATCTTAACGTTATCGCCTGGCATTACCATTTCAGATCCTTCAGGAAGTGCAATGGTTCCTGTTACGTCAGTTGTTCTGAAATAAAATTGCGGTTTATAGTTATTCATAAACGCAGTGTGACGACCGCCTTCTTCTTTGGTCAATACGTAAATTTCAGCTTCGAACTCTACCCAAGCTTCTACTGTATTTGGCTTAGCAAGAACTTGACCACGTTCAACATCTTCACGTTTCAGACCACGAATCAACGCACCGATGTTATCGCCGGCTTGACCTTGATCCAATAATTTACGAAACATTTCTACGCCGGTTACGGATGTGTTCTGCACAGGTTTTAAACCTACTACTTCTACAGGTTCACCTACTTTAACAACACCACGTTCTACACGACCTGTTACGACTGTTCCTCGGCCTGAAATCGTAAATACGTCTTCGATTGGCATAAGGAATGGTTTGTCAGTTTCACGCGTAGGTTCTGGGAAGTATTCATCCATTGCTTGCGCTAATGCAAAAACACCACCACCTTCACAATCGCCTTCTAAAGCTTTCTTAGCAGATCCTCTGATAATAGGAATATCATCGCCTGGGAATTCATACTTGCTTAATAATTCACGAATTTCCATTTCAACTAAGTCAAGTAATTCAGGATCATCAACCATGTCGCATTTATTCATAAATACAACAATATTAGGTACACCTACTTGGCGTGCTAATAGAATGTGTTCACGTGTTTGTGGCATAGGACCGTCAGCCGCACTCACTACTAAAATCGCGCCATCCATTTGTGCCGCACCCGTAATCATGTTTTTTACGTAGTCGGCGTGACCTGGACAGTCTACGTGAGCATAGTGACGTTTTTCTGATTCGTATTCCACGTGGGAAGTAGCAATGGTAATACCACGTGCCTTTTCTTCAGGCGCTTTATCAATTTCATCAAATGCTTTTACTTCACCACCAAATTTTTCTGCCATACATTTGGTAATAGCTGCAGTCAATGTTGTCTTACCATGATCAACGTGGCCGATAGTTCCCACATTCAAGTGGGGTTTATTACGTATAAATTTTTCAGTGGCCATAATTTTTTACCTCAATAACTATTAATAACTAACTATCTTTTTTACGAATAACACTGTCTGCAACATTCGTTGGCGCTTCGTTGTACTTAGCAAACTCCATCGTATAAGTTGCACGTCCTTGGGTTGCTGAACGCAAATCAGTTGCATAACCAAACATCTCTGAAAGCGGAACTTCTGCACGTACCATTTTTCCGCCACCCGCAGGTAGATCGTCCATTCCTTGTAATATACCGCGACGACGGTTTAAATCACCCATCACATCGCCCATGTAATCTTCAGGTGTAACTACCTCAACCCGCATGATAGGTTCTAATAAAACAGGACTTGCTTTGCGCGCACCCTCTTTAAAAGCCATCGATCCAGCAATCTTAAACGCCATTTCACTGGAGTCTACATCGTGATATGACCCATCAAATAGTGTTACTTTAACATCCACAACCGGATAGCCAGCTATGACACCATTTTCTAATTGTTCTTTAATTCCTTTATCAACGGCAGGAATATATTCCTTAGGAATAACACCACCAACAATCGAGTTAATAAACTCGTAACCTTTTCCTGCTTCAAGTGGGTCGAGTTTAATCCAGACATGTCCGAATTGACCACGGCCACCACTTTGTCGAATAAACTTACCTTCTTGTTCAATCGACTTACGAATGGTTTCACGGTAAGCCACTTGTGGTTTACCAACATTCGCTTCTACACTGAATTCACGTTTCATACGGTCAACAATAATTTCTAAATGCAATTCACCCATTCCGGAAATAATTGTTTGCCCAGATTCTTCGTCTACACGTACACGAAAAGAAGGATCTTCTTGCGCTAACTTACTTAACGCAGTACCCATTTTTTCTTGGTCAACTTTAGTCTTAGGCTCTACTGCAACCGAAATAACAGGCTCAGGAAACTCCATACGCTCTAATGTAATTATCTGGTCTGTATCGCACAGCGTGTCGCCGGTACTCGTACTTTTAAGACCGACTGCAGCGGCAATATCACCCGCTCGAACTTCTTTAATTTCTTCACGTGTATTAGCGTGCATTTGTACAATACGCCCAATCCGTTCTTTCTTACTTTTAACAGGGTTGTAAACGCTATCGCCGCTTTTAACAACTCCGGAGTAAACTCTAAAGTAAACTAAGGATCCAACAAAAGGATCGGTTGCCACTTTAAAAGCTAATGCAGCAAATGGCGCATCGTCTGTAGGTGGTCTATCTGAAACAGTTTCTGCTGCATCGTCTAATACACCCTTAATTGGGGGTACATCATTTGGCGCAGGTAAATATTCAATGACGCCATCTAACATGGCTTGCACACCTTTATTTTTAAAGGCAGATCCACATAAGACAGGAACCATTTTATTCGCTAATGTTAAAGCACGAATAGATTTTTTAACTTCTTCGATACTAAAAGTTTCACCTTCAAGATAACGCTCTGTCATCTCTTCGGAAGCTTCTGCGACTGCTTCCATTAATTTGTCATGCCATTTATCACACTCTGCTTGCATGTCAGCAGGAATGTCACGATATTCAAATGTCATACCCTGGGTTTTTTCATCCCAGTAAATAGCCTTCATTTGAATTAAGTCGATAACACCTTCAAATTTGTCTTCTGCACCAATCGGCAAATGTAAAGGAACGGGACGACCGCCTAAACGTTTTTGAATTTGTTCAACCACCCGTAAAAAGTTTGCACCGGCACGGTCCATCTTATTTACAAAAGCCATACGTGGCACGTGGTACTTATTCGCTTGGCGCCATACCGTTTCGGATTGCGGCTCAACACCACTCACCGCACAGAAGACAACACAAGCACCATCTAATACACGTAAAGAACGTTCTACTTCAATGGTAAAGTCTACGTGACCCGGTGTATCAATAATATTAATACGATGCTGAGGATATTGGTGGGCCATACCATCCCAAAAGCAGGTTGTTGCTGCCGAGGTGATGGTAATTCCACGCTCCTGCTCCTGCTCCATCCAGTCCATGGTAGCGGTACCTTCGTGTACTTCGCCTAACTTATGCGATACACCGGTATAAAATAAAATCCGCTCAGTCGTGGTTGTTTTTCCCGCATCAATATGGGCAATAATCCCAATATTTCGATAGCGTTCTATAGGCGTTTGTCGGTCCACTCTCAGTACCTTCTAAATATTTTTGAAATTAGCTCCACCGGAAATGCGCAAAAGCTTGGTTCGCCTTCGCCATACGGTGGGTATCTTCACGTTTTTTAACGGCGATGCCTTTGTTATCATAAGCATCTAAAATTTCTGCTGCTAAGCGCTGTGCCATTGTTTTTTCGCTACGCTGTCCTGCGGCTGTTTTAAGCCAACGCATTGCCAACGCTGTTTTACGCGATGGACGTACTTCGACAGGAATCTGATAAGTCGAACCACCTACTCGTCTTGCTCTTACTTCGACGTTGGGTCTGATGTTATCCAAAGCCTGATCAAAAATATCAAGTAATGCATCCGCATCAAACACTGCTTTAGCACCTTCTCCAGCCGTTCCATCATCTTCTTCTTTTTTCGGCTTATCTTTTAGACGAGCATCTAAGCGTTCTAAAGCGCCATAAACAATCTTTTCAGCTACGGCTTTTTTTCCATTTTTCATAATGGAATTAATAAACTTACTGAGTAGTTCACTGTTGAACTTGGGGTCAGCGAGTATTTCTCTTTTGGCGGCAACACGTCTTCTTGGCATAACTCTAATTCCTACCTAATTTATTTATCTTTGGGCCGTTTAGCACCGTATTTGGAACGACCTTGCTTACGGTTTGCAACGCCGGAGGTATCCAATGCCCCACGGACTACGTGATATCGAACACCAGGTAAGTCTTTTACCCGTCCACCACGCATCAAAATAACCGAGTGCTCTTGCAAATTGTGGCCTTCACCACCGATGTAAGTGGTTACTTCCATGCCATTGGTCAAACGCACCCGTGCCACCTTACGTAAAGCCGAGTTTGGCTTTTTAGGTGTCACAGTGTAAACACGCGTACAGACTCCTCGCTTTTGCGGACATTGCGCCAAAGCTGGAACCATCGACTTTGCACGTCTTTGCACACGCGGCTTTCGGACTAACTGGTTAATTGTGGCCATTCAAAATCTACTCAAAATGTGGCTTAAAATAATTAAAATGCAGCTGATGTTAAGGGCTTTTCAACATTAACTTTTAGCGCAATAAAATCCTTCTTCGTCGAACGAAGAGGGGCGGGATTGTAAAGAGACCGCTCTAAGATGTCAAGTATGGACGTCATTTTTTCTTCTTATTTTTCACTAAAATTTCGTATTTTTTGTTCTTACTAAGACATTCTTGCCTAAAAAATTAGTGTCTCAAAAAAGCTTAAATTACGTGCCTATTAAACCCTACTGTGCTTCGTTGCTTACTATACCATGGACTGAGGCTGAAAAATTAACGCAAATCCATCAAACCTTCATCTTTTTTTGGCTTGTTACCGGTGTACTTTGTCCCATAGGTACCACTCCAGACCGCTGATTAGCGCGAAAACCTGGCCAGCAACAACACCATCCTTGCGACAAAGAAGCATCATTGGACGCCTCCTCATAATACCTCGGCAGCCTTTTGTAGGCAGACCCCATTTTAGGCGCCTTTCCCCCCTTATAAGGGCAGTTCAACCAGCCTTCGTCTAGAGCCCCTTCGGCCGTTATAAGGGCCAGCAAAGCACCCCAAACACGCCGAATCAAGCTTGATAACGATGATACCACAGCACTCGCTAAACTCTTTTTTTTAAAAAAATATGGCTCTAATTCTTTCGCCTTGGGATCTATAACGATTTCAACCTGATTAATTACCGTTTTTAACTTATAGCCTTTTTTATAAGGGATAAGCTCAACGGAAATGCTAGAAGAAGTTTGATAATAATTTCCATCTAAAAGCATTTCCTCACCCTTACCCTTACAAAAAGTGCGCTCTTCAATCGTAAATCCATTGCTCAAAGGAATGAAATTTACCTTTTTCTTTACATTCCCATAAAAAAAATCTGTTTTAGCAAAAAACTCACTGATAAATATTGCGCATAATCTACCGCATGCATGCCCAAATCCTCCTTGATGTAAGCCTAAAAAACATACTTCTATAAGAATTTTTTGGGCAACAGGATTCTGAACTTCATTTAGAAGGTGTTCGGCAAAAAAAGTTTTTAAAGTATCTTCATCTTTAAATTTTTTACTATCCATTATTTCAGTAAGACTGCGACCTGAAACAGAATAAACCTGCATGCAGCGCTGCCAATCAGCCAATATATTAGCATCACAACTTTTCTCTTTAATCATGCACCGTATTTCGCCTAATATTTTTTGTAAGCAATCAATTTTAAATGGTTTTTTATCATCCTTTAGCATCAATATTTCCTTATTTTGGTGATCTAATTTCATGTTTACGCTTTTTTATTTTTACTAAATAGCAAATTACAGGCAAAAAAATGCACCCATAAGGGTGCATTTTTCCAGTCAATTGTCGTTATTAACTAACGTATAGCGCTTTAGTCTTCTTTGTTTTTAGGATCAGATAAAGCTTGACTCAGCGCTTGCTCCGCATCAATTGCTGTCACTTGCGGTGCAACTAATTTTTGCTTTCTCGCTAAGCTATTTGCCGCGCGCTGACGCCGTGATTCGGCGTGGTACGCAAATCCAGTACCTGCTGGAATTAAACGTCCTACAATGACGTTTTCCTTCAGGCCTTTAAGATCATCGCGTTTTCCTGTCACTGCTGCTTCCGTTAAAACACGTGTCGTTTCTTGGAATGAAGCTGCTGAAATAAAAGAATCCGTCGCTAAAGATGCTTTCGTAATCCCTAATAAGATGGATTCAAAACGCGCAGGTAGTTTATCTTCACTGATTAACTTGCGGTTTTCTTCTTTAACACGCGCTTCTTCCAGCTGTTCGCCTTTTAAGAAACGACTTTCGCCAGAATCTAAGATGTTTACTTTACGTAACATCTGCCGAACAATCACTTCAATATGTTTATCGTTAATCTTAACACCTTGCAGACGATAAACCTCTTGCACTTCACTTACGATGTAGTTAGACAACGCATTGATGCCTAAAAGACGTAAGATGTCGTGCGGGTTAAGCGGACCATCGGCAACAATTTCACCACGTTCAACATGTTCACCTTCAAAAACAGTGACATGGCGCCATTTTGGAATTAATGCTTCAAAGCCTTCGCCATTATTACCTGTGATAACCAAACGACGTTTACCTTTGGTTTCTTTACCAAAGCTAATAATTCCAGAGATTTCAGCCAAAATAGCAGGCTCTTTCGGTTTACGTGCTTCAAAGAGATCGGCTACTCGTGGTAAACCACCGGTAATATCTCGAGTTTTAGACGTTTCCTGCGGAATACGTGCCACAATGTCACCAACACCCACTGCCGCACCGTCTTCTAAGCTTAAAATAGCGTTAATCGGCAAGAAGTAATGTGCTGGTAAACGTGTGTTCGGCAAGAATAGGTCGTTACCTTCTTTATCGGTTAAACGCACCATTGGTCTTAATTCTTTACCACCAGTACCACGTTGTTTAGAGTCCATGACAACGATGCTGGTTAAACCAGTCACATCATCGGTTTGACGATTCATGGTAATGCCATCAACCAAATCAATAAACTTGATGTAACCCGCTACTTCAGTCACAACGGGGTGAGTATGTGGATCCCACTGTGCAATGACTTGGCCTGGAACCACTTCAGTACCATCTGAAACCTTAATGCTGGCACCGTACGGGAGCTTATAACGCTCACGTTCACGACCTTGGGCATCTAACAGAGTTAACTCACCGGAACGCGAAACCGTTACAAAATGGCCATCTGCATGCTTAACCAACTTGATGTTGTGCAGCTTAATTCGACCTTTTGATTTCACTTGAATATGGTTCGCTAAGGCCACCTGTGAAGCCGCTCCCCCGATGTGGAAGGTACGCATGGTTAACTGAGTACCTGGCTCACCAATCGACTGCGCGGCAATGACACCGACGGACTCCCCAATCACGACTAAGTGTCCACGTGCTAGGTCTCGACCGTAACAAGCGGCACAAATACCATAACGGGCTTCACACGTAATAGGAGAACGTACATTGACTTGATCGACAGCGCGTTCTTCTAAAATATTAACCCATTGCTCATCCAGCAACGTACCCTTATTCACGACGATATCATCGCTACCTGGTAGACTCACGTCATCAGCAAGTACACGGCCTAATACGCGTTCGCGTAATGGAACCATGATTTCGCCACCTTCAACGTGAGGCGTAATCAAGATGCCTAATTCTGCGCCACAATCGAGTTCAGTAACCACCATATCTTGGGCAACGTCCACCAACCTACGGGTTAAATACCCCGAGTTTGCCGTCTTAAGTGCTGTATCTGCAAGACCTTTACGCGCACCGTGAGTAGAAATGAAGTACTGTAATACGTCTAAACCTTCACGGAAGTTAGCCGTAATCGGTGTTTCAATAATGCTACCGTCTGGCTTGGTCATTAATCCCCGCATACCTGCCAACTGACGCATTTGAGCAGGCGAACCCCGTGCTCCTGAATCTGCCATCATATAGACTGGATTGAAGGACTCTTGTGCAACTAACTTGCCATCTGAATTCATGACTTCTTCGGTTGCTAATTTTTCCATCATCGCTTTAGCAACTTGGTCATTCGTACGTGACCAAATATCGACTACTTTGTTATAACGCTCACCTTGCGTCACTAAACCAGAAGAATATTGTGATTCAATTTCTTTTACTTCGGTTTCAGCTTCAGCAATAATTTCGCTTTTACTTTCAGGTATAATTAAATCTTCAATACCGATAGAAATACCTGCGCGTGTTGCGTAACTAAATCCGGTATACATTAACTTATCAGCAAATATAGCCGTCGCCTTTAAACCTAAGCGACGATAACATTCGTTAATAAGACTAAGAATCGCTTTCTTATTTAACGTTTTGTTAATTAAAGAAAACGGAAGTCCGTCTGGTAAAATTTCACGTAATAAAGCTCTACCAACCGTACTATCTAATAATTTGGTGGTTTCTTGTTTATTGCCTTGCTCATCAAACAATACTTCTGTAATACGAACCTTAATTTTAGCTTGTAAATCAGCGTGGCCCGTATCATAAAGTTGACGTACTGCATTGATATCTGCACAAACTAAACCTTCACCTTTGGTATTAATTCTATCACGGGTAAGATAATAAAGACCTAATACCACGTCCTGCGTAGGAACAATAATCGGCTCACCATTCGCAGGTGACAAAATATTATTGGTCGACATCATCAATGCTCGTGCTTCTAACTGTGCTTCAATCGTTAACGGTACGTGTACCGCCATTTGGTCACCGTCAAAGTCGGCGTTATATGCAGTACATACTAAGGGATGTAATTGAATCGCTTTACCTTCAACCAAAATAGGCTCAAATGCTTGAATACCTAATCGGTGCAACGTAGGTGCGCGGTTTAACAAGACTGGGTGTTCACGAATAACTTCTTCTAAGATATCCCAAACTTCAGGTGATTCGTTTTCAACCATTTTTTTAGCAGCTTTAATGGTAGAAGCTAAATCATGCAATTGTAATTTACTTAAAATAAACGGCTTAAAGAGCTCTAAAGCCATTTTCTTTGGCAAACCACATTGATGTAATTTCAGTGTAGGTCCAACCACGATAACAGAACGTCCCGAATAATCGACCCGTTTACCTAAAAGGTTCTGTCTAAAACGACCTTGCTTGCCTTTAATCATATCCGCTAATGATTTTAAAGGCCGCTTATTGCTACCAGTAATCGCACGTCCGCGACGACCGTTATCTAATAAAGCATCCACCGACTCTTGTAACATACGTTTTTCGTTACGTACGATAATATCGGGTGCATTTAAATCAAGTAAACGTTTTAAACGATTGTTACGGTTAATCACACGGCGATATAAATCATTTAAATCTGATGTTGCAAAACGTCCACCATCTAAAGGTACTAAAGGACGTAAATCAGGCGGTAATACTGGGAGTACGGTTAAAACCATCCATTCAGGTTTATTACCTGATTGTTCAAAGGCTTCTAACAGCTTCAAACGTTTTGCGTATTTCTTTAATTTTGTTTCAGAATTGGTATTAGGAATTTCTTCACGTAAACGATTGATTTCTTCGCCAATTTCTAAAGTCATTAATAATTGTTGAATAGCTTCAGCACCCATGCGTGCATCAAACTCATCACCATGTTCTTCGATGGCTTCTAAATATTGTTCGTCCGTTAAAAGCTGTCCACGTTGCAACATGGTCATGCCTGGATCGATCACAACGAACGCTTCAAAATACAATACGCGCTCGATATCACGTAATGTCATGTCGAGTAAAAGACCAATACGTGAAGGTAATGATTTTAAAAACCAAATATGTGCTACTGGGCTAGCTAACTCAACGTGACCCATACGTTCACGACGTACTTTGGTTAATGCAACTTCAACACCACACTTTTCACAGATAACACCACGGTGTTTTAGTCGTTTGTATTTACCGCATAAACATTCATAGTCTTTGATAGGTCCAAAAATTTTCGCACAAAATAAACCATCTCTTTCAGGTTTAAAGGTACGATAATTAATAGTTTCTGGTTTCTTCACTTCACCATAAGACCAAATCCGGATCATTTCAGGTGATGCTAAGGAAATTCGAATAAAATCAAATTCAGCTAGGTAATCTTCTTGCTTTAAAATACCCAATAAATCAGACATCAAAGGTCTTTCAGCCAAGCTAGCCTGAGAAGCAGACTGCACGGCTTCTGCCATACTTGCCAAGCTTTCCTGAGGTTTTTCTTGTTGCACAGGCTCTGCTACGGATTCGCTTGCACCTACCGTATTCGCAACACTTTCAAGTTCATTATTCATAGGGTCCACTTTTGGTTTAGTTGCCAAGGTTATAACTCCACATTCTGATTAATCTTTGGTTTCTAATTCTGCATTAATTGCCAAGGAACGTATTTCCTTGACTAACACGTTAAACGATTCTGGCATACCCGCTTCCATATGGTGGTCACCATCAACAATATTTTTATACATTTTTGTACGTCCGGCGACGTCATCTGATTTCACCGTTAACATTTCTTGCAGAGTGTAAGCTGCACCGTAGGCCTCTAAAGCCCACACTTCCATCTCACCAAATCGCTGTCCACCAAACTGTGCTTTACCACCCAACGGCTGCTGTGTGACTAAGCTATATGAACCCGTTGATCGTGCATGCATTTTATCGTCAACCAAGTGATTCAATTTGAGCATATACATGTAACCAACCGTAACAGAACGTTCAAAACGTTGACCCGTTCTACCATCATAAAGCGTTGTTTGACCTGATTCAGGTAAATCAGCCAAGCGTAACATACGCTTGATTTCAGTTTCGGAAACACCATCAAAAACCGGGGTCGCCATTGGGACACCCTTACGCAAATTTTTTGCCAATTCTAGTGTGTCTTCATTTGATAATTCATCCAAATCAACTTTTTGCGCCGTTTGTTTATTATCGTTATAGATTGAACCTAAAAAGGTCTTGATATCCTTGACGCTTTTTTGCGTATCTAACATGGTGCCAATCTTTAGACCTAAGCCCTTCGCAGCCCAACCTAAGTGTGTCTCCAAAACTTGTCCAATGTTCATACGCGATGGAACACCTAAAGGATTCAATACGATATCTACTGGTGTACCGTCTTCCATATAAGGCATGTCTTCAACGGGAACAATGGTTGAAATAACTCCTTTGTTACCATGACGGCCTGCCATTTTATCCCCTGGCTGGATACAACGTTTAATCGCTAAATACACTTTAACGATTTTGAGAACCCCAGGCGCTAAATCATCCCCTTGGGTTAGCTTTTTACGCTTACTTTCAAACTTTTCTTCTAAAGATAAACGCGCTGCTTCGAGCTGTTTAGCAACGGCTTCTAATTGTTGATTTGCAGCTTCATCACGCAAACTAACAGAAAACCATTGATCTTTAGGCAACGTATTCAGATATTCTAAGGTTACTTTGCTACCTGTTTTTAATTTATTAGGGCCGCTGCTCGCATTGGCACCGACTAATAAGGTTTCCAAACGTTGGTAACAATCGTTTTCTAAAATTCTAAATTCGTCGTATAAATCCTTTTTAATTTTTTCTAATGCAGTCGCTTCAATACTTAACGCACGTTGGTCTTTTTCTAAACCATCACGTGTAAATACTTGCACGTCGATAACCGTTCCTCGCATACCGGAAGGTACACGTAAAGAACTATCTTTTACATCAGAGGCTTTTTCACCAAAAATAGCGCGCAATAACTTTTCTTCTGGTGTTAATTGTGTTTCACCTTTTGGTGTCACTTTTCCAACTAAAATGTCACCGCCTTCAACCCAAGCACCTAAATGCACAATCCCTGATTCATCTAGCTTAGCTAATGCACTTTCACCTACATTAGGAATATCGGCAGTAATTTCTTCAGAACCTAATTTAGTATCACGTCCAATACACGTTAACTCTTCAATATGAATTGTCGTAAATCTGTCTTCAGAAACAACACGTTCTGAAATTAAAATAGAGTCTTCAAAGTTATATCCATTCCAAGGCATAAACGCGACTAACAAATTCCGACCTAAAGCCAACTCACCTAAATCTGTAGAAGGACCATCGGCTAAAACGTCGCCTTTCTTTACCATGTCGCCTTTATTCACTAAAGGCCGTTGGTTAATACACGTGTTTTGATTAGAACGTGTGTATTTTGTCAGATTGTAGATATCAACACCGGCTGTACCCGCAACTGTTTCTTCGTCATCTACACGCACAACAATTCGACCCGCATCGACGGAATCAACAAAGCCGCTACGTTTTGCGACAACTACTACACCGGAGTCCACTGCCACTTTACGTTCCATACCCGTTCCAACTAACGGCTTTTCAGTACATAAAGTAGGAACTGCTTGACGTTGCATGTTAGAACCCATCAATGCACGGTTTGCATCGTCGTGTTCTAAGAATGGAATTAAAGAAGCCGCAACAGAAACAACTTGCGATGGCGAAATATCCATATATTCGACTTTATCAGCCGTTGTCAGCATGGATTCATTGCGATGACGCGCAGGAATCAAATCATCGATTAGTTTTCCATGGCTATCTAAATGTGTATTCGCCTGCGCAATAACATATTTGCCTTCTTCAATTGCTGACAAATACTGAATTTCTTTTGTTACTTTGCCGTTTTCAACTTTTCTATAAGGTGTTTCGAGGAATCCATAATTATTGGTTCGCGCATAAACCGCCAAGGAGTTAATCAAACCAATGTTTGGTCCTTCAGGCGTTTCGATTGGACAAACACGACCATAATGCGTCGGATGCACGTCTCGAACTTCAAAGCCTGCACGCTCACGGGTTAAACCACCGGGCCCTAGGGCAGATACTCTTCTTTTGTGCGTAATTTCTGAAAGCGGATTAACTTGGTCCATGAACTGTGACAATTGGCTGGAACCAAAAAATTCCTTTATCGCTGCAGAAATAGGTTTAGCATTAATTAAATCTTGTGGCATTAAATTTTCTGACTCTGCCACGCTGAGACGATCTCTAACCGCCCGCTCAACACGTACTAAACCAACACGGAATTGATTTTCGGCCATTTCACCGACACTACGTACGCGACGATTACCTAAATGATCAATATCATCTACATCGCCTTTCCCATTACGAATATCAATTAACGTTTTTAATACGTCTACGATATCTTCTTTGGCTAAAGTACCCGATCCTACAATTTCCTCACGGCCTAAGCGTCGATTAAATTTCATTCGGCCTACAGCAGAAAGATCATAACGATCAGAAACAAAAAATAGATTTTTAAATAAAGCTTCGGCAGCTTCCTTAGTAGGTGGCTCACCCGGACGCATCATACGATAGATTTCTACCAACGCTTCTTGTTGGCTATGGCTAGGATCAATACGTAAGGTAGTGGAAATATAAGCGCCTGAATCCAAATCATTCGTATGCAATGTTTCAATGGTTTTTATACCCGACTCAGCGATTTTCTTAATGGTTTCAGCCGTTAACTCTGTATTAGCTTCGAGTAAAATTTCACCCGTTTCTGAATCAATCAGAGGTTTTGCTAAAGTTTTACCTAGCAAATATTCATGCGTAAACTCTAATTGCTTTATTTTTGCCTGCTCTAATAAGCGAATTTGTCGCGCAGCAATACGGCGACCTTGCTCTACAATAACTTTACCGTCTGCGTCTTTTATGTCAAACGTGGCTATTTCACCACGGAGGCGTTCAGGAACTAAATCTAAAACAACCGATTCACCTTTAAAATGAAAAGTATTGTTAGTGAAAAATAATTCAAGTATTTCTTCAGTGGTATATCCTAAGGCACGTAATAGGATGGTTGCTGCTAATTTACGGCGTCTGTCAATACGAACAAAAAGGTTATCTTTTGGATCAAATTCAAAATCCAACCAGGATCCACGGTAAGGAATGATGCGTGCGGCATAGAGTAATTTGCCGGATGAGTGCGTCTTACCTTTATCATGTTCGAAAAACACACCGGGTGAACGGTGCAGCTGTGAAACGACCACACGGTCAGTTCCATTAATAACAAAACTACCCGTATCCGTCATTAGGGGTAATTCACCCATGTAGACTTCTTGTTCTTTAATATTTTTAACTCGGTTCGTACCCGCAGCAGCTTCTTTATCAAAAATAATTAAGCGCATTTTCACACGCAAAGGGGCACCATACGTTAGACCGCGTGCTTGACATTCTTTAACATCAAAAGACGGTTGCCCTATTCGGTAGCTAATATATTCTAAAGTAGCTTCGCCCCCAGAATAAGAAGAAATAGGAAACACGGATTTAAAAGCCGCATTCAACCCAAACTCTGCTAAGGCATCTGCAGGGGTATCTGTTTGTAAAAAACGATGGTAAGACTCGATCTGGGTCGCTAAAAGATAAGGCGCCTCCATAATCGTTGTTTGTTTACCAAAATTTTTTCGAATACGTTTTTTTTCTGTGAATGAATACTTAGCCGCTGACTCAGTTGCTTGGGATGTCCGAATTACCATCAAAGTTCACCTAGTTTAGAGAACAGAATTACTATTACTTTTACTTTATTACTTTGCAAAAACACTAACACAAGAATGCTCAAGCGCAAGCTTGAGCATCTTTTCTTGATTTAATAAACACGAGCCGTTGCTCTTTCATAAAGATAAAGCAACTGCTTCTCCTAAATAAACCCAGTCTGTAAAAACAGGTTGGTTTTATTTAAGGTCAACTTTAGCGCCAGCCTCTTCAAGCTGCTTTTTAAGCGCTTCGGCATCGGCTTTAGAAAGCGCTTCTTTAATAACTGGTTGTGCTGATTCAACCAAGTCTTTTGCTTCTTTTAAGCCAAGGCTAGTTGCCGTACGTACTACTTTAATAACGTTAATTTTATTAGCGCCTACGTCTGATAAAACTACGTTAAATTCAGTTTTTTCTTCCGCAGCAGCCGCTGCTCCGCCCGCGCTAGGAGCCGCTACAGCAACAGTCGCTGCGGCAGCAGAAACACCAAACTTTTCTTCCATGCTCTTAATAAGATCAACAACATCCATGACGCTCATGTTTGCAATTGCGTTTAATACATCTTCTTTTGAATTAACAACCGTACTCATATTTCACTCCAAAAAATTAAAAACTTTTACTCTTAGCACTTGAACCTTCGGTAACGTTCCCGCTTAATTCGCAATCCTCATGTATACGAATACATTCCGGTTGCTTCATTATCGCGGCGCCTTGTCGAAGACTCCATGGCTGCGAGTATATTATGCATGTCACCTTTAAAATTACGCTGCTGCCGCTTCACGCTGATCGCGCACTGCTGCAACGGTACGTACTAATTTGGCATGTGGTTCCGCCAAAGTACGAACCAATTTGGTAATTGGGGCTTTCATAACTGCCATTAAGGTGGCAATCGCTTCATCACGTGTCGGTAAACTAGCCAGCTTATCAAGCTCATTCACAGGAAGCAGTTGACCGTCAAATGCTAATGCTTTGACTAACAATTTGTCGTGCTGCTTTGTAAATGCTTTAATAAGTCGTGCTGCTGCGCCGGGCTCTTGTTGAGAAAATGCTAAGAGTAAAGGACCGACCAAGGTGTCCTGAAGACACGCAAAATCTGTTCCTTCTAAAGCACGTCGTGCCAGTGTATTGCGCACAACACGCAAATAAACACCTGAACTACGCGCCTGTACTCGCAATTGACTCATTGCCCCTACGCTCAATCCGCGATATTCAGCAGTAACTGCTGATAATGCGTTTTTTGCGACTTCTCCGACTTCCGCGACAATGGCCTGTTTATCTTCAAGTCTTAATGTCACGCTCTGATTTCTCCTCATTCTGAAAATACTAAAGCAGCCTCTAGAGTGATGCGCACGCGCATTCTATCGTCTGCTTTAGCTGATTTCAGCAATTTATAAAAAAGGTGGCCGTTAGTACGGTTCACCGTCTGCGTAGGAAAGATTAAGTACTGATAAAAAAAGACAGATTGTCAGGTTTCACACTCACAACCAAAAATTTCTCTATCAAGACACCTACGGTCTTCGACAGTTAGTAGGGTGTACCTACTTTCTGCGAATTCGTTAGACCTAAAATGCAGCCCTCATGCTTTTTCTTCGCTGCATTTAGAGGTCAATATTCTTAGCCTATTTTTGTAATAGGGGGAGCCCCTTCTATACTAAATAAGCGCTCAAGTCAATCAATTTTTACTGGTGCTTAGACCTGAACTGAAGAAGCGTGGAACACCACAGCTTCTTACAGCCAAAACCCTAAACAGCTTCTGAAACCGATGAAAGGTTAATCAGTAGCCCAGGTCCCATGGTTGACGACAAATGTAATCTTCTTAAAAAGACACCTTTAGCTGTCGTTGGCTTAGCTTTTTTAACGGCAGTGAGTAGCGCATCTAAATTTTGCTGTAGCTGCTGCGGCTCAAAGTTAAGCTTACCAATGGTACAGTGCACGATTCCGCCTTTATCTGCACGGTATTGTACTTGACCTGACTTGGCATTATTTACTGCCGTGCTCACATCAGTGGTTACAGTACCTAGCTTTGGATTAGGCATTAAGCCTCTAGGACCTAATATTTGTCCTAATTGTCCTACAAAACGCATTGCATCGGGTGTTGCAATTAAGACGTCAAAGTCCATGTTACCTGCCTTGATACTTTCAGCGAGATCTTCAAAACCAACAATATCAGCACCCGCTGCTTTTGCCGCATCCGCATTAGCGGCTTGAGCAAATACCGCAACGCGCGTGGTTTTACCAATCCCGTGCGGTAGCACAACAGCGCCACGAACTGCTTGGTCAGATTTACGTGGGTCAACGCCTAAATTAATGCTGACATCTACACTTTCGTTAAACTTAACGCTAGAAACTTCTTTAAGCAAAGCAATTGCGTCTACAACAGAATACGATTTATTAAGCGGAACTTTTTCTTTAATTAATTTAAGACGTTTAGTCAATTTAGCAACCATTTTATAATCCCCCTTCCACTTCAACACCCATATTACGCGCGGTACCTGCAATCGTACGAACCGCTGCATCTAAATCTGTTGCGGTTAAATCAGGCATTTTTACCATTGCAATTTCTTCCAATTGCTTACGTGTAATTTTGCCGACTTTGTCTTTATGCGGTGTACTGCTGCCTTTTTTAATACCAACTGCTTTGAGTATTAAATAAGATGCGGGTGGGGTTTTGATAACAAAAGTGAAACTACGATCACTATAAACTGTGATAACAACAGGCATAGGCATGCCTTTTTCATCTTTTTGTGTGCGTGCATTGAACGCCTTGCAAAACTCCATAATGTTCACCCCTTGTTGACCCAATGCAGGACCAATAGGTGGCGCAGGATTGGCTTCGCCAGCCTTAACCTGTAGCTTTACATAGGCTTGAATTTTTTTTGCCATTTTGTATCTCCGGGTAAATTAGCGCTTATCGAAATAAGCTCCCCAAATACTCTTCACCCTGAATTTTTGGCAGTGTTCCCGCTCAACTCGCCATCCTCGTGTATGTTGTATACATTTCGGTGGCTTCGTTCTTGCGGCGCCTCGCCAAAACTCTCATGGGCATGAGTATGTTTTTTATCCCCCTTCTACGTTTAAAGGGGGGCCTTCATAGATTTACCGAGGTAAATCTAAATTACATTAAGCTTTTTTAACTTGTCCGAATTCCAATTCAACGGGAGTAGAGCGACCAAAGATAACCACCGCAACACTGAGGCGATTCTTCTCATAGTTAACTTCTTTAACTTCACCATCAAAGTCAGCAAAAGGTCCATCGACCACTCGCACAACTTCTCCCACTTCAAATAATACTTTAGGTTTAGGCCTATCCACACCTTCTTGCATTCGGTGGAGAATCTTGTCGACCTCCTTTGCGCTTAAAGAAACTGGCTTATCACTCGTACCACCAATAAACTTAATAACACCGGGTGTTTTTTGCACCAAGTACCAGCTATCTTCATCCATTTCCATTTCTACTAGTACATAACCTGGATAAAATTTACGTGCTGTTTTACGCTTACGGCCTTGTTTTATTTCCACCACTTCTTCTGTGGGAACAATAATCTGGCCAAATTTATGGGTAATACCTTGCTGCTGAATACGATCGTTTATCGCTTCTAGTACCTTACGCTCATAACCCGAACGTGCTTGTACAACGTACCAATGCATTTTCTTATTATTCGTCATTTTATTATCTGCTGCTTCCGATGACTTTTCAGACGGGTTAGAGGATTCTTGCTCTATCTCAGTTTTTTTTTCTACCATCATAACTACCCTCTACTAACCGGTTAAAAACGCAACAAGCCACAAAAAGAAACTATCTACTGCCCACAAAAATAAACCCGATACTAAAACCATTACCATAACCAAAAGCGTCGTACGCACAGTCTCTTGTCGACTTGGCCATACAACCTTGTGCAGTTCAGCGCGCGCGGCCTGTGAAAAGGACCAAAGACGCCGACCTTGCGTTGTACAAAAAAACAGCGCTACTAGTATCAGAGTGCCTATTATCCAAGCTATCATACGAATAGCAAGGGGTTGCTGCGAGAAGTGGTAATTAACACCAATGGCTAACGCAAGGCCAAGGCCTATCGCTATCCATAGGAAAACATCTTTGTTGGATGTTTTACTTTCTAATTTCGTGTTCTTCATCTTACCTTATCTATCTGGCAGGCCAGGAGGGAATCGAACCCCCAACCTGCGGTTTTGGAGACCGCCGCTCTGCCAATTGAGCTACTGGCCTAAAGCTTGCTTGCAGAATCTTTGTCTTTGTTTGCCTGATTCTGCGGCTTTGTTAAAAATACTTACTAAACTCGAACACTTGGAGCCCACAACCGGGATCGAACCGGTGACCTCTTCCTTACCAAGGAAGTGCTCTACCACTGAGCCATGTGGGCGTACTCTTTGCATTTGAATTTTTGGACTGCGTTGCCGCTCAATTCGCAATCCTCATGTATCCATATACATTCCGGCTGCTTCATTTTCGCGGCGCCTTGCCAAAAATCCCACTGCTGCGAGTATTATTCTTTTAGCATTTGAATTTTTGGACTATGCGCTCAATTCGCAATCCTCATGTATCCATATACATTCCGGCTGCTTCATTTTCGCGGCGCCTTGCCAAAAATCCCACTGCTGCGAGTATTATTCTTTTAGCATTTGAATTTTTGGACTATGCCCTCAATTCGCAATCCTCATGTATCCATATACATTCCGGCTGCTTCATTTTTGCGGCGCCTTGCCAAAAATCCCACTGCTGCGAGTATTATTCTTTTAACAGTTGAATTTTTGGACTGCGCTGTCGCTCATTTCCAAAAACCTACTGCGATTAATATAACCTCTATTTCTGCATGGAGCGGGTGATGGGAATCGAACCCGCGTGATCAGCTTGGAAGGCTGGAGTTCTACCATTGAACTACACCCGCAAATCAATTTACTGCACTTGAATCTGCATTTGGCAAATTCTAAGTGTTCCCCTATTTCGCATTAGGGATATTTTAAGAGAAGAATGCCTTCTACCCTTAAAGACCGTACAACACATCTTGCACTGGCCAAAATTCGTCTTCATGGTGGAGGGGGAAGGATTCGAACCTTCGAAGGCTGAGCCGGCAGATTTACAGTCTGCTCCCTTTGGCCGCTCGGGAACCCCTCCACGATTTGAGGGGGCTATTTTGCGAAAGTCAAGGCTAGATGTCAACAACTATTCTCATTAAAATGTTATTCTATATTTTTTATTAAAACACATACAATGAATATCTATTCCGTTGCTGTCACACTTTTTTTAGTTATGGATCCGTTAGGAAACATTCCTATTTTCCTTTCATTACTTAAGCAAGTGGATGCTGCACGCCGTACTCAAATTATTTTACGTGAAAGTTTTATTGCATTTAGTATTCTTATACTTTTTTTATTTTGTGGGAAATCTATCCTGCATGGTTTAAATATTAGCGAAGCCGCCTTAAGTATTGCGGGAGGGATCATTTTATTTCTTATCGCTATCAAAATGGTATTCCCTAGTACGCATCGTTATACCGCTGATGACAACCATACAGAACCTTTTATTGTGCCCATGGCAATCCCATTGATCGCAGGTCCTTCTGCATTAACCACGGTTATTTTATTTGCAAGCCAAGCACCACAAGATTTAGGCAAATTATTTATAGCCGTAGTAGTAGCTTCTATAGCTTCCACAATAACCTTACTCGCAGCTCCACCTTTACAAAAATTACTGGGCCCTAAAGTTATCGCCGCTGTTGAACGCTTGATGGGTATGATGTTAACAACTATTGCAGTTCAAATGTTTTTAACCGGATGGGGAATGTATATCACCCATATCCCACAATAAATAAAGCGAAGAGGAGCATGCAACTCCTCTCACCCTAAAATAATTTTAATGGTTCTGTAAAACTTTAGTTAATATGCTAATAGCTTCATCCAGTTGTTCTTTAGTAATTACTAATGGCGGCGCTAAACGAATAATTGTTTTGTGTGTATCGTAAGTTAATAAACCTTCTTCGAGTAATTTTAAACAAATTTCTCGTCCTTCTACACCTTCAACAAATTCTAAGCCTATAAATAATCCTTTACCGCGAATCTCTTTAATCAACGGTGTTTTTATTTTTAATAATTGCTTATGAAAATAATCGCCCATCTCTGCCGAACGTTGAATAAGATTTTCATCAAGTAATACGTTTAGCGTTTCTAAACCCACGGTCGCCGCTAAGGGATTACCTCCAAAAGTGCTGCCATGATCACCTGGCTGAAATACGTCCATAACTTCGCGCTTACTTAAAAACAAAGAAACCGGTAATAACCCACCTCCCAACGCTTTTCCTAACACCAAAGCGTCCGGCTTAACATTTTCATGTTCAGCCGCTAAAAAACGGCCTGTTCTACCTAAACCCGTCTGTATTTCATCAAGTATGAATAAAACATTATTTTTACGGCATATTTCTTCAACTTTTTTCAAATATCCTGCTGGCGGCACAATGATGCCTCGTTCTCCTTGTATTGGTTCTACCAAAAAAGCCGCTGTATTCGGCGTAATCGCTGCTTGTAATGCATCTGCGTCAGCAAAGGGGATAATTGTAAATCCCGGAGCAAAAGGACCAAACCCCCGTTGATATTGCACTTTTGAAGACATACCCACGACGGTAGTAGTGCGCCCATGAAAATTGCCCTTACAAACAATGATTTCAGCTTTATCATCTGGAACTTGCTTAACGTTATAGGCCCATTTCCTCGCTGCTTTTATCGCAGTTTCTACCGCTTCCACTCCCGTATTCATCGGTAATGCACAATCCATACCCGTAAGTGTGCAAACGCGCTCTAAAAAATCACCCAACTTGTCGCTATAAAAAGTCCGCGAAGCAATACATAGTCGCTGCGCTTGCTCCATCAAGACTTTAACCAAACGTGGATGAGAATGACCATGACTCACTGCAGAATAAGCACTCATCATATCGAGATAGCGCTTCCCACTAACATCCCAAACTTCGGCACCCGAACCATGGCTCAATGCAACCGGCAAGGGGGCATAATTGGTTGCCCCATAGCACTTTTCCTTAGCCATAACTTTTTCTAAGGTATTTTCCATTACATTCTGGGTAGCAGAACCCAGAGCCGTTTCATTTAACATGCGCATTTACTCTCCAAAAATACTTAATATTAGGTTGTTAATTAATAATTTAGTTTTACCTTCTTCATCGCATAAAGGATTATATTCAACAATTTCCAAACCCAGTAATTCTTTTTCTTTCTGCAACAAAGTTAAAGCCTTGCATAAGTCGCCTCCTCTAATCCCATTCGGCTCTGGCACACCTACACCAGGCGCATCTTGTGGGTCCACACCATCGAGGTCTAAGCTTACGCCAAAGCCTCCTGTGCCCTGTTTCGCACGTGCGATGGATTCCTCTAACACACACGTTAAACCTCTTTGTGTAATTTCAGGCATTTCATAAATACGCACACCAAGTTGTTTGAGGAGAGAAGCTTCACCCACCTCAAAACTGCGACAACCAATTAAACTAATCTGTGTTGGTTTTAACTTTGGACTCTCTGTTAAAAGCTGCGTTAATGGTTCAGCGCCAAAACCCAACAAAGCCGCTAACGGCATGCCATGAATATTACCACTCGGTGTTGTATCAAATGTATGACTATCCATATGCGCATCTATCCAAATTAATCCAAGCGCCTGATTTTTTTTGCTAAGTTCAGTTGCAACACCACTCCACGTCCCCAATGCACAGGAATGATCTCCACCAAAAACGACAAAGGTTTGTTTCTCTTCAGTCAATTTTTGCGTTGTTTTGGCCAACTGGGTGTTAATTGCAACGACTTGTGTTAAGCGTTCTTGCCTAGATTCAGATTCAGATTCAGACATTAACATCGTTTGCCATTGTCCATTGATGCCTTTTTCCAACCATTGTTTTTCTATGACATGCTGCTTAAGTAATTTGGGTCCTTCAGCGCAACCTGGATTATTTGCAGCAATTCCTGAGGCATAACCAATCAATACCAATGGCTTAGACATCGTGTTTAATTCCTATAAATAGTATGTATTGAATTTTAAATGAGAAAATGAAAAATATTTTATTGAAGCAAAGCTCAATTTTTTCAACTTAATAATGTATAAGATAAATACTTTATTGTATAAATAACTTAAAAACAAGCAATTTTGTACAAATTTAAATCAATTTTTTTATTGCAAAACTCGCCCATAGCAAATCAAAATATATAATTGAAACAGGATTTATTAATAACTAAATTCAATTTCACTTCTTGAAGATAAGACTTGATATATCGGCCAAGCTGACTAACAATAGATTCATGCAACCACTTGCGCCACTCATCAAGGACCTTGCCGTTATATTGGGCGTAGCCAGCTTGGTAACCCTTTTATTTCAAAAAATAAGACAGCCTGTTGTACTCGGTTATCTTTTATCTGGAATTATTGTCGGTCCTTATATACCTCCCCATGACCTAGTTAGTGACGTTCCTAGTTTGCACACCTTATCTGAATTAGGTGTTATCTTTTTAATGTTCTCACTAGGCTTAGACTTTAGTTTCCATAAACTTAAACGCGTTGGAAGCCCTGCTATTATCACGGGCTTATTTGAAGTATTACTGGTGCTCGCTATCGGCGTAGGGTTAGGCAAACTTCTAGGCTGGCCTATTTATGATTGCATTTTTTTAGGTGCTGCACTTTCTATCTCCTCCACCACCATTATTATCAAAGCAATGGAGGAGTTGGGTTTAAAAAGTAAACATTTTGCTGAATTAGTTTTTGGCGTGCTAATTGTCGAAGATTTGCTGGCTATTTTGTTACTTGCCGGTCTTTCTATTGTTGTGGGAACGCATGCGGTGCTATCCGCAACCTTAATTGATTCAGCCATCAAACTTTTTATTGTCGTCGGCAGTTGGTTTTTAGTGGGTTATTTTTTAATCCCCACCCTTATCCGAAAATTAGTTGATGTTGCTAATCAAGAAACATTAACTATTGTATCGGTTGCCTTATGTTTACTACTGGTCTGTATTGCCGCTTACTTTGGTTACTCCAGTGCGTTAGGCGCGTTTATCATGGGATCAATCCTTGCTGAAACTGATTTAATTCAATTTATTGAACAATACATGCGCCCGATTCGCGATATTTTTGCAGCCGTGTTTTTTATTTCCGTAGGCATGCTTATCAATCCAATGATCATTGTTGAACAATGGTGGACCGTATTACTCATCTCTGCGGTAACAATTATTGCCAAGATTTTAACAACCACCAGTGGCGCTTTGACGACAGGACAAAGTTTAACAACCTCCGTGCGAGCGGGCTTTAGCATGGCTCAAATTGGTGAATTTTCCTTTATCATTGCTGGCTTAGGTTTAGCATTGGGCGTAACACGTCCCACTTTATTTCCTATTATTATCGCCGTCTCCGCGGTCACCACCTTCACCACCCCTTATCTAATTCAAGTTTCTGGTGCGGTTAGTAGACAGTTAGAAAAAAGATTACCCACTGCCTTCAAAAGCTTTTTAAGCCACTACTCGGTATTAATCCATCGCTATTTAATGTTGAAGAAAAAACGCGCTATCTATAGCCGATACATAACCAAATTATTAATCAATGCGGTTATGGTTGCCATTATTTTTACATTAAGTGAAAAATGGATTTTTCCTCGCCTCAGTCAATGGTTAACCGGCACTTATTGGGTCAATACCCTGGGCTGTCTCATCGCTTTATTACTTGCTTCGCCTTTTATTTGGGGGATGATTTTTGCTTATAAAATGTTTCCGTATCGCTCACATGGCGCGATAAAACCGATTATTGCCATGGGTTGGATATTCACATTTACAGTCATCAGTACCCTTTCCGTCACCTATTTCCACACCTGGTCAATTACTTTCCTTTTAATATTTATCGCCTTATTGCTTTTTATATTGTTGCATAAACCTTTGCAAAAACTTTATCCTTGGCTAGAAAAAAGATTTTTAGCAAATATTAAAACGCCCACCCATCAAGAAATTTCAAACGATGAATTGACTGCATGGGGGATCAATTTAAAAGCAACTGACATCAGCAGTAACTATTATTTTATAAATAAGACCTTGGCCGAATTAGCACTTGATCAACAATTTGGGATTCATATCATCGCGCTTTATCGTGGCAGCAAAATCATTTTAAAACCTAAACAACAAGAAAAAGTTCGTCTTTATGATAAATTATTTATTCTAGGTAACGATGAACAAATTGACGCCTTTAGCCAACTTTTAAAAACGGGTATTTATCAGGAAGAACTTGAACTTTTTAATCATTTTGAATTAAAAACCTTCTTGCTCGACAGATCCCATTCTTTTGTAGGGCTTAGCATCGAAGAAGCCATGGAAAAATGTCAGTTAACTGGCATTATATTGGGCTTAGAACGTAAAGGCGTTAGAACCATCAATCCTAGCAAAGATACAATTTTAAACAAAGATGATCTGTTAATTTTACTCTTAAGTAAAAATCTTTAATTAGGCTGTATCTTTTCAATGGCTCAAAAAGCAGGCAATGTGTTAGCATACGCACTTTGTATGCTTATATATCCAATGGGGCTTAACCCAATACTGTTCGTACACCCAATCAAATAAACAGGCGAAAACAATCGTTTCAGCCACTAACCGTTTTGTCATTTAGAGGATCATTACCATTATTAAGAAGTTTTTCAATCGACTTTTTCCCAAAAAAAAGGCTTACCCCGAAGCTACCATAATCCCAAGAGCCGAGCACACCATCTCACGCAAGCACATTTCTGCGAATGCACTCAAAGTGCTTTACCGGCTTGATCAGCATAATTACAGTGCTTATTTGGTGGGTGGATGCCTGCGCGACATATTACTTGATAAAAAACCTAAAGACTTTGACATAGCAACCAATGCACACCCGGAAAAAATAAAAAAACTTTTTCGTAACTGTCTGTTAATTGGCCGTCGCTTTCGTCTTGCGCATATTCGTTTTGGACGAGAAGTTATTGAGGTCACGACTTTTCGTGCCAATGCCGAAAAAAAATCCTTAACACACCGAACCGTGGCTGCACATGGGATGTTACTCCGTGACAATATCTACGGAAGTATTGAAGAGGATGCATGGCGCCGTGATTTTACAATGAATGCCTTATATTACAATATCGCGGACCGTTCATTAGTAGATTATTGTGGTGGCTTAGCGGATATTCAACGTAAAACTGTGCGTATCATTGGCGATCCCAGAACTCGATATCAAGAAGATCCCGTGCGTTTATTGCGCGCCATTCGTTTTGCCGGAAAATTAGGATTTAACTTAGATCCAGCCACTGCTGAACCGATTTCTGAATTAGCTCCTTTATTACAGCATGTACCGCCAGCACGTTTATTTGAAGAAGTGCTAAAGCTATTTCATCACGGTCAAGCGTTTGCTACCTATCAACTGCTACGTCATTATCAATTATTTGAACAATTATTTCCCAAAGCCAATAATGTCGATGAACAAACTAGTGAAAAATTATTAGAAATTGTCTGTAAAAATACTGACCAACGCATTCAAGAAGAAAAAACAGTTTCACCGGCTTTTTTATTTGCAGTCTTTCTATGGCCAACGGTACAAGCAAAAATTCAGCAATCGCATAAACCACAAACGCCAGCTTATATTATTTTTCAGCATGCCATTAGCAAAGTCCTTTCCGAACAACAAAAACAAATTACTATTCCACGGCGCTACAGCAGTACAATACGAGAAATTTGGGAACTGCAATATCGACTAATCCAACATCGTCCTTATCTCGTTAATCGATTAATGCAACATCCACGTTTTCGTGCCGCCTATGATTTTTTATTATTACGTGCAGAAATAAACGAAATACCAATGGAAATTGCTTCGTGGTGGACTAATTTTATCGATGCTGACGAAGATGAAAAAGCACAACTCATTGAACAACTTAATGCACAACACAAAAAACCAAAACGACATAGAAAACGAGGGAAATTTGTATGAATGGATTGACAGAAGCACCCGCATGGAAAGCGTTAGAACAGCATGCTTCTGAAATAAAAAAAACCACCTTAGCAGAATTATTTGCTAAGGATCCAAAACGTTTCAAGCATTTTTCATTATATGAAAACGGACTTAATTTTGATTACTCCAAAAACCCTATCAATGAGAAAACACTTGATTTATTATTCAACCTTGCCGAAAGCCTTGACTTAAAACAGCATATTCATGCTTTATTTTCAGGCTCCTGCGTGAATGTTACGGAAAAACTTCCGGCATTACATACCGCATTGCGCGATCCAAGAACCTCAGGCTTAAAAGTCAACGGCGTTGATATATTACCCGACGTTCACGCAGCTTTAGATAAAATGGAGAATTTAGTCCATAAAATAGTTAATCAATCCTGGCTTGGTGCCACCGGAAAACCAATTACCGACATTATTAACTTAGGCATTGGTGGATCCGATTTAGGCCCTTTAATGGCGATAGAAAGTTTAAAATCCTTCAGTCAAACATCGCTTTGTTTTCATTATGTTTCCAATGTCGACAGTTACGCGCTCGATCAGTTATTAGCGCAACTTAAGCCTGACACAAGCCTATTTATTATTGCTTCAAAATCTTTTTCTACCCAAGAAACCTTAATTAATACACATACCGTTTTAAAATGGCTGCAACAAAAAATCCCTAACTCCAATGTGCTCTCCCAGCATTTTTTAGCCGTTACCGCACAAGCAAAAAAAGCCTTACAATTTGGGATTCCAGAAGAAAACATTCTCCCCATTTGGGACTGGGTAGGCGGCCGTTTCTCTTTATGCTCCTGCATTGGCTTATCCGTGGCATTAGCGATTGGCATGCCAAACTTTCGTGAACTTTTACGCGGCGCACATACCTTAGATCAACATTTTCTGAATTCAATTTGGCAAAAAAATATGCCCGTTATACTGGCATTATTAGCGATATGGCAAAGAAACTTTTTTGAATCAGAAGCCCATATTATTTTACCTTACGATGCCTCGCTTAAATATTTTCCGGCCTACTTGCAACAGTTAGAAATGGAAAGTAACGGCAAGTCGATCACTATTGATAATAAACCTGTGAATTATTCCACATGTCCACTCACTTTCGGCGAAGTTGGACTTAATGGTCAACATGCTTTTTATCAACTTTTTCATCAAGGTACGAATCGTTTTTCTGCAGATTTTATTCTGACGCTATGCGACCCAAAAACGCTTCAATCGCATCATCAACATGCGATAGCCAGCGCATTAAGCCAAAGCAAAGCATTAATGCAAGGTCACCACAGTGTAGTTCCATATAAAAACCTTCCAGGTAATCATGCAAATAATATATTAGCACTCGATGCGCTTAGCCCCTTCACCTTGGGATTACTGGTTGCTTTATATGAACATAAAGTTTTTGTAGAAAGCGTGATTTGGCAGATTAACCCCTTTGATCAATGGGGCGTAGAATATGGAAAGCATCTTAGTCAAACAATTTATAGTGCTTTAGATAAAAACGCGCAGGCAAGTGATGAAAAATTTGATTCGTCGACACAAGGTTTAATTAAACAATATCAACGTATTAATCTTAGCCATTGCTAGCAACAAAGATTATATAATTGCCCAAGACTTATTCAATGTTTGTAAACCAATCAATACACTTATATACTTTAGATATTATTAGCGACAAGGTTGATATGACTTGACTGATCTAAATCATTCCAAACCTTTTTCATCGGCTAAAACCGAAGTTAAAAAACGTACCAAACAAGTAGCATGGCCTGCTTTTGAACTTGCGTTTTTAGATCATGACTTTTTGCTAGACAAATCCTTACGCGCAGTGCGTTTACAACTTGAGCTTCTAAAACCCGAACTTTCACAAAAAAAAACTCAACATCGAATCCACCATTGTCGTTTTCGGTAGTGCACGAACACCCGATCATGAAACCGCAAAAAAATTACTCAAAGAAGCCCAGCAAAAATTAAAAACTAAGCCTAATAGCGCCACCTATAAAAAAGCCGTTCAAATAGCTGACAGACGCTTAGAAAGCGCTAAATACTATGAAGAGTCACGACGCTTTGGACAGATTGCTTCTAAGTGTTGTCAAAAAAATAACCGCCGTCATTTTGTTATTGTGACGGGTGGCGGACCAGGTATCATGGAAGCAGCGAACCGGGGCGCACAAGACGTTAAAGCTAAAAGTATTGGTCTTAATATCGTCTTACCACATGAACAAGCACCCAATCCTTATATATCACCCGAGCTTTGTTTCCAATTTCATTATTTTGCCATTCGCAAAATGCACTTCTTAATTCGTGCGCGTGCCCTAGTCTGCTTTCCTGGGGGCTACGGCACCCTCGATGAATTATTCGAAGCACTAACCTTGCTCCAAACCAAAAAAATAAAACCGATCCCGCTGCTCCTGTTTGGAAAAAAATATTGGTCTAAGCTGATTGACTTTAAGCTATTAGTTGACGAGGGCATGATATGCCAAGCCGATCTTAAATTATTCCATTATGTAGAAACCGCCGAGCAAGCTTGGAAAATTATTGCCAAGTTTTATAATTTACCATTGAAATAATTTTAAAATCAAATAAAAAATACTTAAATTTTTTATAGCTAATATTTCAATATTTCAGAATTTCACCCCTAAAAACTAGATTAAATTTTAACGGCTTGAAGCTAATAAAAAAAACTGATACGCTTGGAAGAATATTAATCTAAACGAATGTAGACAAAAAAACAGAAGGTAGGGGAAAACTCAAAAAAACTGCTGTTTGACTGCTTTAGTAAATCTTAACCATCAGAATTTATTAACTGCAAAAAATTAAAATTTAATAAAAACTATTTATAAAGACGGAATAAAATAATTATGACCTCAATAAGCAATAACACGACAGATTCTGAGAACAAAAAACGCAATCCCATGCATACTTTTATTTCCTGGTTTCAGGAGAAGTTTGGGAATCCATTGAAAAAGTCAATAACACAACTTGACGGTACAAATAATATAGAAATAGAGGATAATGCGCTAAATAATTGGCAAATTTTTAAGCAAATACAATTAGATTCGATCCAAAGCGGTTCAGCTCCATTACAGGCATCCAACCTTGTTATTATATTATTAATTTATATTCTTCATATTTTAGGTATCCTACATATTCTTAAAAGCAACGATGTAAATAAAGTATGTGAAGAAATCATAAATCGTATTGAAAACGCAACTCCTGAGGAATTTGAAAACTGCCGAGGTATGGTAATGGGCTTAAAAGCCTCAGGTGGTTGTATAACAAAAAAAGCAGAGAAAGAAGGAGAGAAAGATATTGACGTTAAGTTTTCGGAGGATCAAATAAAGGAAATCGAAACAGCTTTCAAAAAAGCAGAAGCAAAAGCAGCACATGAACCAGTAAAAAGCACTACCGGTTTTTCACCATACAAATTAAGTAAGCACAGGTAATTACCAAAGTACCATCTCTAGCCAATTGGTAAACAACTTAAAAATTATTGAACTTTAATTATTAGATACAGCTTATATACTATACTTGAAAATAGAAAGAAGTTTATCTAAATTATTTATTCTGGATTCTAATAATTTTGTTTTTGTATCAGGTTTAAAATGTGTTTTTAGATTATATTTTTCGCATTCAATCCATGCTACCCTTTCAGCTGCAGCTAATCCTGAAAACTTTACCTGCTGAGCTCCTCGCGCTTTTAATATAGC
>CAMQQG010000100.1:0-16162 GCA_947034895.1 Rhytidiadelphus loreus
GTTGATGCACCGCTGCCTTGGACGCGTTGTAATAGCTTTGCGGCTGCGGCCGGTTGACGATGATGCCCGACATCGAGCCGATATTGACGATGCTGCCGCGCCCCGCCGCCAGCATGTACCGACCAAAGGCGCGCGCGCACCAGAAGGTGCCGTTGAGGTTGACGTCGACAACGTTGAGCCAATGCTCGTCGGCGACATCCTCGGCCGCCGTCTCGCTGCGCGCGATGCCGGCATTGTTGACGAGGACGTCGACCGCACCCAGCCGGTCGGCCGTCGCCGCGACCGCCGCCGAGTCGGTCACGTCGAGGATGACGCCCTCCGCCTCGCGACCCTTGGCGCGCAGCGTAGCGAGCGCGGCGGCAAGCAGATCGGCATCCCGATCGGCGATGATCACGCGGGCGCCCGCCTCGGACAGCGCATCGGCGCAGGCGAGACCGATCCCCTGGCCGCCGCCGGTGACGAAGGCGACGCGGCCGTCGAGCCGGAAGCGGTCGAGATACATGGCGGGCTCCATTAGGGCAGGAACGGCGCGGCGGGCATCGGAGCCTCTTCGATCGTCCGGTCTGCGGCGAGCAGGTGAACCGAGCGATGCTCGCGACTGAACTCGGGCCAGGGTAGCGTGCCGCCGGTGGCGAAGCGCACCCATAAGGCGTGGACCCGGCTCGCCAATTCCTGTGGCGGCGTCTCCCCGACCAGCCCCTCGGGGCCGGTCGTACAGGCAAGTGTGTCGAACACGAACGGCAATTCCATCCCGTGCGACGCGCCCAGCTCGCCGCCGAACGCAGGCGAGCGCCAGTCGAATTCGTATAGCCAAGTGCGGCCGCGATGCTCCTCGGCAAAACGCCGCGCGGGCCAGCGGAAGACGAGATCGGTCAAGGCTCGCGTCAGCACGCGGCCCGGCTTGTCGCGGCCGAGGCCATAGGCCTTGAGCACTTGCCAGGCGCGCGGCTGCGAGCGGCGCAGCACTAGCCAGGCGAGCAGCCGGCCTAACTTTTCGCGCACGCCGGTGGGGACGAGATACAGGTTCATCTCCTCGGCGTTGCTGCCGATCAGCACATCGATCTCGGCGCCCGCGCCGGCTTTCAGCGCATCGAGCGGGCGCTTGGGTAGCACGTCGTCGCCATGGACCGGCACGAAGCGGCTGATCCCGAACACCGGCTCGCGCCCATCGGCACCGCGCAGGTCAAGCCGCGTCGTCGGCAGCGACACCTTCTCCACCGCGTCGAGCGCAGCGCCCGGCTCGACCGAGCGGAAACCGTCGAGGTCGGGAGTAACACCGAGCAGCTTGGCAAGCTTCTTCACCAGCCGCTGCGCCACGCCGATGTCACGGGTCATCGCGCCATGGCCGCTCTGGATGATCGCGCGGCGGAACAGCCCCTTGGCGAGCGGCGAGGTGACGAGGTCGGCGATCGCCATCGCTCCCGCCGACTCGCCAAACACGGTGACATTGTCCGGATCGCCGCCGACCAGCGCGACATGGTCGCGCACCCATTCGAGTCCCGCGATCATGTCGCGCAGGCCCAGATTGGTCGGCGCCCCCGGTACCGGCAGGAAACCGTCGATGCCGAGGCGATAGTTGACCGCCACGCACACTACGCCGTCGCGTGCAAACGCCGTCCCGTCCTGCACCGGCGCGTCCTTGCTGCCGATCACGAAGCCACCGCCATGGATGAACACCATCACTGGACGCGGCGAGCCCTCGGTGGCCGGGCACCAGATGTCGAGCGTCAGATAGTCGGCCCCCGGTACCCAGCCGGCACCGATCAGCGGCGCAACGTCGAGCCCTGGCACCGCGCGGATGCGCTGCGGCGCGTTAGGCCCCGGCGCGGTCGCGTCGCGAACACCCTCCCACGACGGGGACGGCACTGGGCACGCGAACCGCCGATCGCCAACCGGGGCGGCAGCATAAGGGATGCCCCGGAAGCGGAGGATACCGCCCAGCGCCTCGCCGTGCACCTTGCCCTGGGAAAGGTGCAGCAATAGAGGTGAGGCTTGATTGACCATGGCCGCATCATAGCGCGCCGCCGCCGTTGACGACGACCGATAATGTGCCGATCGGCAGCGAAACCTTGCTGCTCGGCAGTGGGGTAAGAGCCATACCGGCTCCCGGTCGGCAACGTAGAAAAGCACAACGGCATACACGAGACGCTCGCTGCCGGCTTGGTGACGAGGCACGCTCGCATATACCGATGCGACGTCGCCCTCGCATCTTCCAACCCCCCGGCAACGAGCTTCGACAGCCTTCGGGCTTGAAGTACAGAGGCAGCATGACGCGACTTGAACGTGCTAACAACGTGGCCGACCTGCGCCTGATGGCGCGTCGCCGGCTGCCGCGGCCCATCTTTGACTATATCGATGGCGGTGCCGACGATGAGGTATCACTGCGTAGGAACGTCACCGCGTTCGCAGACTACGAGCTGGTCCCCGACGTACTCAACGACGTATCGGACGTCCGGACGGAGACCAGGATCTTCGGGCAACCGTCGCGTTGGCCGCTGATGCTGTCGCCCACCGGCCTCACTCGTATGTTCCATGGGCACGCCGAACTCGCCGTAGCCCGCGCAGCGGCGCGCCACGGGCTCCTTTACAGCCTTTCGACTATGGGCACGACGCGGCTGGAGGATCTCGCACAGGCGTTTCCGGGACCGAAGGTCTTCCAGATCTACATCTTCAAAGATCGCGGTCTGACCGCCGAGTTCGTGGCGCGCTGTCGAGAGGCAGGCTTCCACGGCCTTGCGCTGACGGTCGACACGCCGGTGGCCGGCAATCGCGAGCGCGACCGGGTCAGCGGCCTGTCGCTGCCCCCGAAGCTGACGCTCCGATCGTTGCTCAGTTTCGCACGCCACCCCTCCTGGTCGCTTCCGGCGCTGACCGGGTCCAAGTTCGACCTCGCTAACGTCAGCCACAAGGTCGATGCGCTCGCGTCAGGACCGATGAGCCTTTTCGACTATATCGGCAATCAGTTCGACCGCTCGGTCGGCTGGCGCGATGTCGAGTGGCTCGCGCGCGAATGGAACGGGCCGCTCGCGATCAAAGGCGTGATGACGCCCGAGGACGCGCGTCGCTCTATTGCCTCGGGAGCAACCGGCGTCATGATCTCCAACCATGGCGGGCGTCAGCTGGACGGTGCGCCCGCCCCGATCCATCAGATCGAGGCGGTGCGTAGCGCGGTTGGCGATGGCCCGGATGTGATCTGTGATGGTGGTATCAGGCGCGGCTCGGACGTGGTGAAGGCGCTTGCCCTGGGGGCGACCGCCTGCTCGATCGGGCGCCCCTATTTGTATGGCTTGGCTGCCGGCGGTGAGCCTGGTGTCGATTGTCTCCTGACGCTACTTCGGAAGGAGTTCGAGCGCACCCTGACACTCGCGGGGATCAACGATATCGCCTACTTATCCCGCCGCCATGTCCGCCATCGGCTGAGTAGCCATGTTCACGCACGTTAAGCAGCGCCGGCGCCACAACTGTGCGGCCAACGAACCGCCTTCGTCGCCTCTCCTCGTCTTGGCAGGAGACCATTTGCAGCCATTCGGTGCCATTCGACCACTTCCCAAAAGCGGACGCCTGTTCATCAGAGCCAGATGTTTGCGGCATGACTGTCGGACGTGAATGCGTAAGTGAGCGGCGCGTCGCTATTTATCGCCACCTGCTCCATCCGCGGTCGTTTTCGTAAATTCGACAACCAGATAACCCTCCTCTCCTTACGCCCGCGCTGATCGTTCCTGCGTCCGGACGTGATCGGCTGGCGGCTCCAATCCAAGTTTGTGTTCGACCGAGGCTCTTGCGTGATCCAGCACTTCCTCTGCGCCCGCCGTTCCGAGCGTCCGGCTGATCGCGATCGCGCCGACCATCTCAGCGACCGCCGATACCGCCCGTGCCCGCGGTGCGTCGATGCTCGCATGCCCGAGCAGGGTCGCGATCCCGTCGGTCAGCCGGTCGACCGCCTGGACGAAGCGCTCCCGCGCTGCATCGGGCAGCCGGTGGAGCTCACCCGAGAGGATCGGGATCGGACAGCCTTGGTCACGCGCGTCGCGGTGGCGCATCGAGAGATAATGGTCGACCAGCCGGCGCAGCCCCGCGCGTGGATCGACCGTGTCGAGATCGGCGAAGAACGCGTCGTAGCGATCCTTGAACATGTGGTCGACGGCTTCGGTCAGCAGCTCGTCCCTTGATCGGAAATGCGCGTAAAAGCCGCCATGGGTCAGTCCGGCGCGATTCATGACCGCGGCGACGCCGAAGCGATCGGGCCCCTCTGCGCGCAGCGCCGCGGCGGCTTCCTTCAGGACCCGACTGCGGGTGCGGGCCTTGTGTTCGCTGTCATATCGCATCGTTTCTACCTGTGGTCTGTCGCAGTGGATGCAAGGGCCGGGGCGGGCGTGCCCTGCCAGCCGCCGCCGAGCGCGCGATAGGCGGCAACCGCGGCGCGCGATTCCTCGGCGCGGGTCGCCGCGAGTCGATCCGACGCGGCGAGCAGTTCGCGGTTTGCGTCGGTGACGTCAATCAGCCCGATCACGCCGCCGGTATACGCGTCCTCCGCCTGGCTGCGTGCGCGGACGAGGGCGGCGACCTGACGGTCAAGGCTGGCGCGCTCGGCATGCGCCTCCGCCAATCGGACGAGTGCGGTCTCGACGTCCTCGGCAGCTGCAAGCACCGATCCGCGCCAGGCGGCAAGCGCCTCCGCCTGGCGTCCGCGCGCGCCGGCGACTTCTGCGCCGACGCGCCCGAAATCGAACAGCCTCCAGCGCAAGCCAGTGCCGCCGGATGCCTGTACCGCGCCGCCGGTGAAGAGGGGTGCGGTGCCGAGGCTGGCGACGCCGAGCAGCCCAGACAGCGACAGGTGCGGATAGTAATCGGCGATCGCGACGCCGATTCGAGCGTTGCTCGCAGCGAGTCGATGTTCGGCGGCCACGATGTCGGGGCGGCGGCGGAGCAAGTCCGCGGGCGCGGCGCTCCCTGCGGGCATCGGCGCGGCGGGAACCGGATGCGCATCGACGAGCAGTGCGCGGTTGCTGCCGGGCGGGTCGCCGACCAGCACGTCGAGGCGATTGAGCTGTGCCTCGATGCCCGCGCGAAGCGGCGCCATCGCGGCTCGCACGCCTTCCAGTTGCGCGATCGTGCGGTTGCGGTCGCGATCGGCGGCAACGCCTTGGTCGACGCGCTGGCGGACGAGGTCGTCGAGCAGCGCCTGGTTCTTTTCCTGGTCGCCAACGACGGCCAAGCGCGCCTGAAACGCGCGCAGCGTGAGATAGGCGTCGGCGGTCTCGGCGGCGACCGCGATGGCCACTGCGCCCTCGCTCGCCTCGGTCTCGGCGAGATCGTTGCGCGCCGCCTCGCGCCCGCGGCGCAGGCCGCCAAACAGGTCGACTTCCCACGACGCCTGGGTGCCGACCGCATATTCGGTATAGCCACGCGGGCCGCCGACCGCCTGCGTAATGCGGCCGATCGCGCTGTCCTGCGACTGGCTGACCGTGGTCACGCCGCCGGTCGCGTCGAGGATCGGCAGCAGCGCCGCACCGGTCGCTCGTGCAGCGGCGCGCGATTGATCGATCCGCGCGCGCGCCTGCGCCAGATCGGTGTTACCGACGACGGCGCGCGCGACCAGCGACGCCATCAGCGGATCGTCGAACCCGCGCCACCAGTCCGCATCTGCGCCACGCGGGTCGATCGCGGCGGCGTGGACGAAAGCGGGTGCCACGGCGGGATCAGGACGCAGGTAATTCGGACCGACGGTGCAGCCGGCCAGCACCAGCGGCGCAAGGATCAGGATCGGGAACTTCGGCATCTATTGGGACTCCGTGGGCGAGAGGGGCGGTGCGTCCTTGGGCACGCGGCAGAACGGCACCATCATCAACGCGACGACGAACATCCACGCCATCGTCCGGAACACCTCGTCGAACGCGATGGTCAGCGCCTCGCGCCCGATCACCCGCCCCATCGAGGCCTGCGCCATCAGCAGCGCCTGTGCCGGATCGGGCGTATAGGCGGCCAGCCGGGTGGCGGTCGCGGCGATATAGTCCTGCGTACCGCGCCCCGACGCCCCCAGCGCCTCGCCGAACCGCGCGGTCTGCGTCCGTGCCGCGTCGTTCAGCCAGGTGTTGACCGTCGCGATGCCGATCGCACCGCCGAGATTGCGCATCAGGTTGAACAGCCCCGAGGCGGAGCGCAGTTCCGGTCCCTGGAACGCTGACAGCGCCATCCCGACACTCGGCACGATGCAAAGCATCACGAATAGCCCGCGCGCGAGCTGCGGAATTAGCAATTCCCGGAACCCCCAGTTGGAGGCGACATGCGATGTCAGCCACAGGCTGAACGCAAAGCCGGTCAGCCCGACGCCGATGACGATACGCCGGTCGACATGGTTCGACGACCAGGCGGCGATGATCGTGCTGAGCAGCTGGCTGATCCCGACGACGAACACCGTCGTTCCGATCTCGAGGCTGTTATAGCCGCGCACTCGCCCCAGGAACACCGGCAGCAGATAGGTCGAGGCATAAATGCCGAAGCCGATGACGAGGTTGAAGACGCAGGCGAAGGCGAAGGTGCGGTTGCGGAATGGCGACACCCGGACGATCGGGTTCTCCGAGAAGATCGATCGTTCGACGAACAGCGCGAACGCGACCGCCGCGATCCAGGCGACCATCACAATCGTCGGATCGCCGAACCAGTCCTTTCGGGGCCCTTCCTCGAGTACATATTCGAGCCCGCCGAGCGCCACCGCCATCGCGATGAGGTGCGACCAGTCGATCCGCGCGAACATCGACCGGTCGGCGCGATCGACGTCGATCAGCAGGATTGTGAGGACCGTAACCAGCGCCCCCGGCACGACGTTGATGAAGAAGATCCAGCGCCAGCCGATGACGTCGGTGATGACGCCTCCGACGGTCGGCCCGATCGTCGGCGCCAGCACCGACACCATGCCGAGTATCGCCGGAATCATTGCGCGCTGCTTGCCCTCGAAGATCGTGAAGCCGACCGCAAAGACGGTCGGGACCATCGCGCCGCCGACGAAGCCCTGGATGGCGCGAAAGGCGATCATCGACTGGATGTTCCAGGCGAGTCCGCATGCGACGCTCGACAGCGTGAACAGCCCGGCGGACAGCGCGAACAGCCATTTGGTCGACATCGCCTGGCCGAGAAAGGCCGAGGCCGGGATCATCACCAGCTCCGCCATCAGATAGCCGGTCTGCACCCAGCTGATCTCGTCCGGTCCCGCCGAAAGCCCCGCCTGCACATCGTTGAGCGACGCGGCCACGATCTGGATGTCGATCAAGGCCATGAACTGGCCAAAGGCCATGATGGCGAAGATCAGGTATTTGCGCGCCAGCGGCAGCGCCGCGGGGTTCGCCGCGGGCGTGGTAGTACGCCGCGGCACCCCTCCCGCATCGATCGCCGCGCTCGTCATCGTCGCATCGCCTCTTGTTGTATGATGCTCATAATATTATAGGTGTCATACGAAGACCGCAAGTGGGGGTTGAGGATGGATGCGATGACGAACGATCCGGCGATGCAGGCGACTGCGGCTAGGCGGCGGTTTCCGCTGCCGTCGCGGCGAACGCTTATCGCATCGGGGGTGGCGATCGCGGTCGCGGTCGCGGGGGTGGCGTGGATCACCGCCCCAGCGACGTCGGAGACAACCGATGACGCCTATGTCGGAGCAGATGCGACCTCGGTCGCGCCGAAGGTCCGCGGACTCGTCGCCGAGGTCGCGGTCCGCGACAATCAGGTGGTGCGCGCCGGCCAGCCGCTGGTGCGGATCGATGCCGAGGAGTTCGACGCGAAAGTCGCGTCGGCTGAGGCAACGCTGGCCGATGCCAAGGCCGGGGTGCAGGCGGCGCGCTCGACCCTCGTGAGCCTTGCGGCGGAAGAACGGCTGTCGGGTGCACAGGTGGTTGCTGCTCGTACCACGATTCGGTCCGCCGCCGCGCAATCCGATCTAGCCGTCGCCGATCGCCGCCGCTACGCCGCGCTCGTCGCGACCGGCGCGGTCGCGCGGCGCGAGGCCGACAGCTTCGGCGCCGCGGCTGTCACCGCCGAACAGGATGCCGAACGCGCCAACGCGTTGCTGGCGGTCTCGCGCGAGGCCGCAGGCGTCACGCTCGCCAAGAGGCCGGGCCTGATCGCCGCGCTCGCCACAGCGCAGGCCAAGGTAGGGCAGGCGCAGGCCGCGCTCGACCTCGCGCGCCAGGACCGACGTCATGCGACCATCCTTGCGCCGATCGACGGGGTCGTCGGCAACCGCCAGGTCCGTACCGGCGATTATGTCCAGCCCGGCACGCGGCTGCTGACCTTGGTGCCGCTCCACGCACTCTACGTTACCGCGAACTTCAAAGAGACGCAGACCGCGCGGATGCTGCCGGGCCAGCCCGCGACGATCGATGCAGACGCGCTGCCGGGCACCGAGCTGCGCGGCACCGTCGACAGCGTCGCGCCGGGATCGGGCTCCAGCTTCTCGCTGCTGCCGTTCGAGCCAGGGACGGGCAATTTCACGAAGATCGTCCAGCGTGTGGGCGTCCGTATTCGTTTCGACCCCGACCAGTCCGGCGTCGATCGGCTGCGGCCCGGCCTGTCGGTCACGGCGCGGGTGACGCTTGCAGACAAGAAGGAGCACCGCCCATGAATGCCGGCGACCCGACCGCGCTGGATGGCCTCGGCCAGCTTGCCGCGATGATGGCGACCGGCCGGCAGCCGCCAATTGGCGAGACGATGAAATTCTCGCTGGTCGAGTTCGAGTGCGGCCGCGCGGTGTTCGAGGGCGAACCCGACCACAGCGTCTACAACCCAATCGGATCGGTGCATGGCGGCTATGCCGCGACCTTGCTCGACAGTGCCTGCGGGATCGCTGTGCATTCGCAGCTAGGTGTCGGCCAGGGCTATACAACGCTCGAATTGAAGATCGCCTATCACCGCGGGCTGTACGACAAGAGCGGGCGCGTCCGCGCGGTCGGCCGCGTCGTGACATTGGGCCGCCGCGTCGCCTTCGCCGAGGCGACGCTTCACGACGGCGACGGCCGGCTATGCGCGTCGGCGACGTCGACGCTGCTCGTTTTCGACCTGCCGCGCTGACCGACCAGCGCGACGTTTCTCTCCACAAACAAGGACGCATCCCATGAACAACGACATCAAGGGCAAGGCCCTCATCACCGGCGCATCGTCGGGTATCGGCGCGGTCTATGCGGATAGGCTGGCCCGGCGCGGCCATGACCTGATCTTGGTCGCGCGCGATAACGCTAGGATGCAGAGGCTCGCCGAGCGGCTGATCGACGAGACCGGGCGATCGATCGAGGTGCTGCAAGCCGACCTGACCGATCCCGCCGATCTGGCAGCGATCGGCGGGAAGATTGCGAAAGACGCCTCGATCGACCTGCTCATCAACAATGCTGGCATGTCCCTGAACGGGTCGCTGCTCGACGAGGACGAGGCGAACGTCGCGCGGCTGATCGCGCTCAACATCACCGCCGCGACGACGCTCGCCGGTGCCGCCGCACGCGCCTTTGCCGGCCGTGGTCACGGCGGCATTGTCACGATCGCCTCGGTGCTGGCGCTGCTGCCCGAACAGTTTGACGGCGTGTACAGCGGGTCGAAGGCCTATGTCCTTAACCTCAGCCTGTCGCTGGCGGCGGCGCTGAAGGACAAGGGTGTCCAAGTCCAGGCGGTGCTGCCTGGCGCGACGCGGACCGAGATCTGGGCGCGGTCGGGCAAGGACATTGACGCGTTCCCGCAGGAGATGGTGATGTCGGTCGACGATCTGGTCGACGCCGCGCTGGTCGGCTTCGACCGGCGCGAGACGGTGACGATCCCGCCGCTCGCCGATTTTGGCCAATGGGAGGCGATGACCGCGGCGCGCTTGGCGATGGCGCCGAACCTGTCGCGCCGGGAGGTCGCGACGCGCTATCGGACGAGCGAGGCTTAGCCTTTCGGCTATCCTCCCAAACGACCCAGAAGTCGACGTTCGGGCTTACTTGAGCGCTCCTCAACTTTGGCCACACGTTCACATTCTTGCCAAGGCCCCCCGGTGGACGACGTTTTTTAGCATTACCCGCTATCCTTGCGTTCACCGGGCTCAACGGCGACAGCGCGATCATGGCTACATCGCTCGACACCTTGCTCGGCTGGTTCGCCTCCCTGTCCGACCATGGCGCGCGGCGTGGCAGAGACGCGCTGCCGCGGATCAGGCGGCGCGTCGCCACCGGTGGCGGCGCGGTGCTGCTCGGACTGGCGGCACTAGCCTTCGCTCGTGCCGGCGACGAGGCCCAGGCACTCTTTGTCCGCCTTCTTGAGGTCGCGCCCTATGCACCGCTGCTGCTGACGCCGGCGCTGTTCGCAGCGGTCGTGTATGTGACCGCGCGGTGGGTGCCTGACGCCCGTGGATCGGGCATTCCGCAAGTGATCGCCGCTGCGCGAGATCCGCAGCAGGCTGCGACCGGCCCGTTGGTCTCGCTGCGCACGGCATTCGCGAAGGTCGGCCTCACGCTGGCGATGCTGCTCGGCGGCGGGTCGGTGGGACGCGAAGGCCCGACGGTGCAGCTCAGCGCTGCGGTGATGGTCGCGGTCAGCCGCGCGCTGCGAGTACCGATCGGCGCCGGCGTGCTGATCGCCGGTGGTGCCGCAGGTGTCGCCGCCGCATTCAACACCCCTCTAGCCGGGGTCGCGTTCGCGATTGAGGAGCTTGCCTCCGCCTATGAGCAGAAGGTTGCGGTGCTCGTCATGGCGGCGGTGATGATCGCAGGGCTCGTCAGCCTCGGCATCGCAGGCGACTATGTTTACTTCGGCACGATGGGCCAGACGCTGAGCGTCCGGACGGTGCTGCTGGTTACGCCCGTCGCCGCCATAGCCGGAGGGCTGTCAGGAGGATTGTTCAGCCGCATTGTGCTCGATGTCGGCAGGGCGAGCCGGCCGTCGTTGCAGCGCATCAAGCGTCATCCCGTGGCGCTTGCCGCCGTCTGCGGGTTGAGCGTTGCGCTGCTGGGACTTGCCAGCAGCGGTGCAACCTGGGGCACCGGCTACGGCGCGACGCGGCAACTGGTCGAGGGGCATGGCCAGCCCCTGTGGTTCGGTCCCGCCAAGTTCGTGGCCGCACTCGCGACGACGCTCAGCGGCGCCCCGGGCGGCGTGTTCGCCCCGTCCCTGGCGGTCGGCGCCGGTGTCGGCAACCTTCTCACGTTGCTGTTTCCAAGCGATCCACCAGGTGCCATCGTGGTGCTGGGCATGATCGCCTATTTCGTCGGTGTCGTGCGTGCGCCGCTCACCGCTGTCATCATCATCAGCGAGACGACCGCGAGCCGTGGCCTCATCATTCCGCTGTTCGCCACCGCCCTGCTTGCCGATGCGATCAGCGCCTGGATCTGCCCGACCCGCCTCTATCACGGGCTCGCCAAGCCGTTCATTCCGTCTACGAAAACGGACAACGAATGAGCAGCGTTGCCTGCACTACGCTGCTGATGGTCCGCGCCACGTTGACCATCTCGACCCATTGCCGGACGCTCAGCGCAATTTTGCAGCTTGCCAGAACCAGACGTCTCTTCAAGTCGACCCCACGGCTCGGGCTGGCCAAAAACTGCCGTTAGCCGTCCGACCGCGTTTCGACCGGCAACTTGCGGAAGCGGCCGACCTCGTTTGATTATTCAGGGTCGATTGCCACCAGGTCCGCGATTCTTCTACCCTGCGCGCACCAACCGTTTCACGATGTTGCCATGTGCGGGCGCGATATGTCAGCGTCATTCCGCGCCGTGATCAGCGGCACTTGCTAACGCCGGCATACGCATCGTCGCGTGGGAGAGCCTGTTGAACGCCTTCACGATCATATCGATCGACGATCACGATCTTTTCCGATCGGGGATAGAAATGATCGTGCAGAGCAGCTTTCCCGAAGCAACCTTTGCCTCGTTCGAATCGCTGGGCCAGGCGTTGGAGAACCAGCCGACCGCACCGGCCATCGTCCTGTTGGATCTGCACCTGAACGGCATCGGCGGACGAGACGCGATCCCGCTGATCAAGTTGCGCTGGCCGGCCTGCGCGATCATCGTGGTGACGTCGGAGCCCGATCACGCCGAGATCGAGCGCGTGCTTGACGCCGGCGGCGATGCGGTGGTGTTGAAGTCCGAACCGCCGGTACGCTTCATCAACGCGATCCGGTCGTTCGTCCCTGCCCCGCTAGATAACGATAAAGCATCCGCCGACCTCACCCTCAGCCGCCGGCAACTCGAAGTGCTACAGCACCTGCGCGAAGGCTATTCGAACAAGGCGATCGCCAAACGATTAGGTATTTCGGAATTCACCGTGCGCGGACACGTCCAGCAGGTCCTCAAACTGCTGAACGTCTCGAACCGCGCCCAGGCCGTGTTTCAGGCGCAGAGTTCCGGCCTCTTGTGACCGCCGGCGAGCCGATCGCGACGCTCGAGGAAGCGGTATCCCAACGAGACGTTCTCGCCGAGCGCGTTCGGATGGTCTGGCGCATGACCAGCCGCTCGGCGCTCAGCACGATGCTCTTCTCCGCGATCGTCACTGTGGTGTTGTATCGGATCGGACCACCGATCTTCCTCTGGCTGGCGGCGCAGGTCGCGCTCAAGATCGCGAGCGTCGTCGATCTGCGCTGGTTCTATCCGGAGGCGACCATCGCCGCCGACCCCGAGCATATGGCGAGGCGGCTGACGATCACCCAGACGCCGCACGCGGCCGGCTGGGCCGCGCTGGTCGGCGTCTGCGCGCTGTATGGAACGTCTGGACAGCTGGTCTTCTCGATCATGGTGATCGCCGGGATGATGAGCGGCGGCGTCACCACCTTCGGGCCACTGCCGCGCGTCCACGCCGTCTATCTTGCGACATTCGTCGTCGCGCAGGGCGTGATCTACCTAATCATGCGAGAGCGGGTGAACGGCAACGACTACACTCTGTACGCGCCGTTGCTGACCAGCTTCTTCTGTGCCGCCATCTTCCTCAACACGCGCATCGCGGGCCGGACCTATCAGGAGTTCATCCGGCTCGGTTTCGCCAATGCCCGGCTGGCGCGCCGGCTGGAGCAGGAGGTCGCCAGCACCCGCCAGGCGCAGGCCGAGGCGGAGGCCGCCAACGCCGCCAAATCGACCTTCCTCGCCTCCGCCAGCCACGATCTGCGCCAGCCGATCCACGCGCTCGGCATGTTCCTCGCCCTGCTCGAGCGATCGGAACCGACGCCCGCCCAGCGCGAGACGTTGCGCCTCGCCAGTGCATCGCTCGCGGCGTCGCGCGAGATGCTCGACGCGCTGCTCGATTTCTCGCGCGCCGAGGCGGGGGTGATCGTGCCGCGCGTCCACCCCTTCGACCTCGGCCCCATGCTCGACGAGATCGAGGCGGAGATTGCGACCAGCGCCGACGACAAGCGGATCGTCTATCGGACCCGCGCATGCGCGGCGGTTGTCGAGTCCGACCCGGCGCTAGTGAAGATGATCCTCCTCAACCTCGCCACTAACGCGATCCGCTACACGACCAGCGGTGGCGTGCTGATCGGATGCCGGTGGCGGGACGGTCACATAGTCGTCGAGGTATGGGACACCGGCTCGGGAATTTCCGCCGGCCAGTGGGAGACGATTTTCAGCGATTTCACCCAGCTCGGCAATCCCGAGCGCGACCGGCGCAAGGGGCTGGGCCTCGGCCTTGCGATCGCTCGCCGGCTGGCGCGGCTGAGCGGCACCGACATCACCCTCGCCTCGCGAGTCGGCCGGGGCAGCGTCTTCCGCCTCACGCTGCCGCTCGCACCGCCCGGCTCGACCGTGCCGCTCGACCTGCCGCGCGCGACCGCCGCCGCGCCACGCCGCGCCGGGCACATCCTACTGATCGACGACGACGAGGCGATCCTGCTCGGCCTCGGCGCGCTGCTGCGCGACGCCGGCCATTCGGTCGACACCGCCGAGACTATCGCCGGCGCGCAGGAGCACGCGTGCTGCCGGCCGCCCGACCTGCTGATCTGCGACTTCCGCCTGCGTGGCGGCGAGAGCGGCGCCGAGGCGGCGCATAGGCTGCGTGATCAGCTCGGCCGGCGGGTGCCGGCGCTGCTGATCACGGGCGACACCCACCCCGACCGCGTCGTCGAGGCAAGCCGGGAGGACATGGAGATCCTCTACAAGCCGGCGCAGCCTGTCCTGTTATTGGACACGATCGACCGGTTGCTGAAAACTTAATCCGGTCAATCGATTCTCGACCAGTCACTATTGACCGGTCTCGCGGACTACCGGTCACTCTGTACTATTGTGGTCGTCGCGTTCTGCGCCGCACTCTCTTCCCCAGCGGCGGCCTTCATGGCCGAACGGAATCGAGGGGAAATGACATGCTCAAGGGATTGATGCTGGGCGCGCTGGGCATCACGCTTGCCGCCACGCCCGCGCTGGCCCAGACGGCGACGCCGCTGGTGGTGGCCGGCGGCGGCGGTGGCGGCTACATCACGGCGGGCGGCAACGGCCAATCCGGAACGGCCGGCGGCATGACGACCGGCGGCCATGGCGGCACCAATGGCGCTGGCGGCGACGGCGCCGGCGGCGGCGGCGGCGCGGGTGTGTCCACCGGCGGCGGCGCCGGAGCGTTCGGCGTGGGTGGGGGCATGACCGGTCCCGGCTATACAGGCGGATTGGGGGGCAACAGCAGCGGCAACGGCGGCTATGGTGGGGGCGGCGGTGGCAGTGGCTACGTTTATGGCGGCGGCGGCGGCGGCGGCGGCTATTCTGGTGGTGGCGGTGGCGGCGATAGCGGCACTGGCACCGGCGGCGGCGGCGGCGGCTCCTATCTGGATGCGTCGCTCAGCGCGATCGGCGGCTTGCCGTCGCTCAATCCGGGCAACACAGGCTCGTACGCGACCGGGGCAAACGGCTTCATCACCATTACCGACCAGTCGACGGGCGTGTTCCAGACCTTCCTCTATACCGGCACGGTGCAAAGCTACACCTTTGCGACGACCGCGGTGTACGACATCGTCGCCGCCGGCGCGCAGGGCGGCAATTTCAGTAACTCTTTTCGGCTCGGCGGTTTGGGTGCGGTGATCGGCGGCGAGGGCAGCTTCACCGCCGGCACGACGCTCAGCCTTATCGTTGGCGGCGGCGGCGCCGCCGCCTTTGGCAGCGTCGGCGGTAGCGGCGGCGGCGGCGGCAGCTTCGTGTTCGAGACCTACGTCGCCCCGGCGGTCATCACGGGTGTGCTGCCTGAGCCTGGGACCTGGGCGATGATGATCGTCGGGTTCGGGCTGGTCGGCGGCACGATGCGGCGGCGTCGCCCGACCGTGTCGGTCGCGTGATCGCCCGCGCCGTCGCCTTGGTGTCCGCGCTCGTCGGCATGGCGATCGGCGCGCCCGCGGCCGCGCAAGTGACGGTATCGTTCGACCAGGCCGCCTTCGACAGCAGCCATGCGGTGACGACGTCGTCCTTCTCGTTTGCGTCCCCCTTTGACTCGACGACATATAGCCAAGCCCATCCCATCGGCAGCTACACGTCGAACGGGGTGACGTTTTCGGGCGATGGCTTGTTTGCAGCACCTGCGCAAAATGCTTTTATCTCGAACGAACTGTTCAACTTGGGAACTCCTCTGAGTATTTCATCCACCGATTCAGTATTGGGGCTATATTTCTACAACGACGGAGCGAACGCGATCGACTACGCTCTCAATGGCACGACATCGGGAACCGTGATTTTCGGTGCTATCAACACTCCTGTCTTTATGGGGATCGATACTGGCAACTCAGAGCCCATCAACATCAGGTTCAGCGGAGGGCAAGCTTACCTCAACATCGTCAGCTTTCAGACGGGCGCGCTGGCCAGCGCCGCGCCGGAACCCGACGCATGGTCGTTGATGCTACTCGGGTTCGGCGCGATCGGATGGGCGCTTCGTCGCCAGCACGCAACGAACCCGCGAACGCGGTTCGCCTGATCGTCACGGCCACTGGAAGAATCTCGCTGGCTGAGGATCTATGATGCAACCGCGGCGCGCGCTGCTAGCGGTGCGGTGTCCGCCGCTCTGTGAGCATAAGAATTGGCTAGGGAGCGGTGGACCAGCTCGCGACGCCCTTCGCTGCGACCTATACGGCATGGCTGCGCGACAAGCACCGCGCCTTGGCGAAATTACTATCTGAGCCGCAACGTCCTGTTTGTACAAGCCCCTGACAACCGGCGGCTAACCTGTCCATATAACGATCGTCCGCGTTCTGGGG
>CAMQQG010000101.1:0-15261 GCA_947034895.1 Rhytidiadelphus loreus
TACTTCTTGCTGGCTACAGCCGTGACCACGGACTCATAGCTGGGCTCGGCTGTCTTAATGTGGTCGGAGACGCGCTGACGCTCTTCGTCGGTGAGCGAGGGGAGCACGGTAAGGATGCGGCGCAGCGTTACCGAGATATCGTCAACGTAGTTCATGGTGCGGATTGCTTCGCCGGAAAGCGGCATCTTCGTACTCCTTAAATTTTATGAAGCGCTGGCTGGTTTACAGAATTCCATCCAGGCTCCAGTCTAAATGCAAGCTGCTGTAAGCGCTGGGCTACGCCTCGGGCTGAGCAGTGGCTTTGACTTCGACCCGTTTTGATGCTTCCTCGGTGGGCTTGCCCGCTTCGTCGCCCAGCATGGGCTCTTCGTAGTCATCGCGGTCCGTCATCTCCATCAGCGCGGCTAGCTGAGTGGAGAAATCCGGGTGCAGCGCGTTGGGATGGTAGCGCCAGGACCAGTTCCCTGTCGGGGCCGAAGGCGTGTTCATGCGGCCCTCGCTGCCGATGTGAAGGATGTCCTGTAGCGGAAAGATGCAAAGGTTCGCGACCGAGCGGGCCGCGGCTTTAATCATGGCCCAGTTGATCTCACCATCGTGATGGATTGTCTGCAGATAAGTTTGTACCTTCTGCTTGTCAGTTTCATTCAGATCGTCGTGCCACCAACCCTGCGTCGTATTGTTGTCGTGGGTGCCGGTATAGGCGACGGTATTCGGAACGTAGCGGTGGGGCAGATAAAGATGGCCGCCACGGTCGCCGAAGCCGAACTGTAGGATGCGCATTCCCGGCATACCGAAGTGCTCGCGAAGTTCGTCCACCTCCGGTGTGATGACGCCGAGATCTTCGGCGATAAAAGGAAGGTCGCCAAAGACTTCCTTGAGCCGCTGGAAGAGTTCATGTCCGGGTGCCTTAACCCACTGCCCATTGATGGCGGTTTCTTCGTCGGCGGCGATGGACCAGTAGGCCTCGAAGCCGCGGAAGTGGTCGAGCCGTATCGTGTCGTAGAGTGCGAGCGAGCGGCGGATGCGGGAGACCCACCAGTCGAAGCCGCGCTGTTTCAACTCGCCCCACTTGTACAGCGGATTGCCCCAGCGCTGACCGTTGGCGGAGAAGTAATCCGGCGGAACACCGGAGACGCGGATGGGTGCGCCGTTCTCATCCAGCTCGAAGATCTCAGGATGGGTCCAGACGTCGGCGCTGTCGTAGCTGACGAAGATGGCGACATCGCCCATGATGCGGATGTCGCGCTCGCAACAGTAGTCGCGAAGGGCCTTCCATTGCTGGGCGAAGAGAAACTGAACCGCTTGTTCGACGGCCAGTTCACGTCCGTGGTCGTTCAATACCGAAGTCATGGTGTCGTGCTCGCGAAGGGCGAATTCCTTCGGCCATTCGTGCCAGCTCGCGTAGGCGAAGCGGCGGCGGAGTACGGTGAACTGGGCGTAGTCGGTCAGCCAGTAATTGTTGTCCTGGCAGAATTTGTGGAAGTCGGCCTTCTCATCGTCGCTGGCGCGGTCCAGGAAATTCCCGGCTGCCTCCTCGATGAGAGGCAGCTTCTGATGCGTCGCGGCTTCGAAGTCTGCGGGCCCTTCGTGGCCGGGCAGACCTTGGATGCGGTCGGCGGCGATCCACCCGGCTTCCACGAGCCTTTCCAGGCTGATGAGGATCGGATTGCCGGCAAAGGCGGAAAGAGCGGAATAAGGAGAACTGCCATATCCCGTCGGGCTTAGAGGCAACACCTGCCACAAGCGCTGCTTCCCTGCCTCAAGGAAGTCGACGAAGCCATAGGCAGCGGGGCCGAAGTCGCCCACACCACCGTAGGAAGGTAGAGATGTTATGTGAAGCAAGACACCCGACAGACGATCCGACTGCGCCATTCTTTTTCCCCTTAGCAGAAGACCCATCAGCCACAGGCCACTCACTCTGGACCTGCAACTATCTTCTACCTTGTGATGCCATCTTTCAGGTCTTTGCGGTAGAAATCACAAAGGGCCTGCCGATGATCGACAGGCCCCGTGTTTCACTGCGTCAGACTACCCGCCGAAGGGCGAAGAACCCGGAGCAGGTTGCTTCTGGCTGTACTTGATCGCACCCTTCTTGGTATAGGTGTCGGTAAGCGTGCCGATATAGACACGGAAGATCTCCTCACGCTGCGTGCTCAGCAACTGCTCCCGCGTTGTGTCAAAGTTCTTGGCGATATCCTCAGCGGAAGGCTCCTGCTTGTCCGTGACGGACAGAATAATGCCGGTTGTACCGCTGTTGATCGGTGCCGAGATTGCGCCCTTTGCGAGGGTAAAGGCAACTGCCGCCTGCCCACTCATCGCGCCCACATCGGGAACCTGGCCATCCTTGCCGACGAGTTCGCTCGATTTGACGGGAACGTTCATCTCCGCCGCGGCCTTCTTCAAGTCGTTCAGGACCTTGGCGCGGTCAGCCAGCTTCGTGAGCTTCGCGTTGAGAAGCTGCGGAACTTGCTGCTCGCGGAAGTCATCGAGAATGTGCGACTTGTACTCGGCGAAATCAGGTGCATGTGCCGGCTTCACATCGACGACCTGGAAGATAGCGAAGCCGTCACCGGTGGAGACGGTGGCGGGTGCAGCACCCTTCGCCGTGGAGAAGGACTGCGTAAGCAACTGGGCCGGATCCGCCACTCCGCCGATGACACCATCCTTGCCGATGAAGTCTGTGGTGGTTGGCTTCAGACCGTGGGCCTCGGCGGTCTTATCAATCCCCTTGCTCTTGGCTTCCGCAGCCAATTGGGCCGCGTAGCTCTGCTCGGCTGCTCCCGCCTTCTGCTGCTCAAGCAGAGGAACGATCTGCTCCTTGACCTCGGCGAGGGGCTTGGCGTGGGCGGAGTCCTTCGCTTCGGTCTGGATGATGTGGTAGCCGAACTGCGAACGGACGAGGTCAGAGGTCTCGCCCGGCTTGAGGGCCATGGCAGCCTTGGCGTAGGCGGGGTCAAGGCCAGCGGTGGGGATCATGGGCAGCTCGCCGCCCTGGGTCTTGCTACCTGGGTCGTCGGAGTTCTTGCTGGCAAGATCGGCGAAGTTTCCGCCGGACTTGATCTGCTTCAGGATGTCGGCCGCCTTGGACTTCGCGGCGGCATCGGTCTTGGCATCGGCACCGGAAGGGACTTGGATCAGGATGTGTCGTGTCTTAACCTGCTCCTTCACCTGGTACTGGTCCTGATGCTGACCATAATACGAAGCGATCTCCGCGTCGGTCACCTGGGGTTTGCCTCCGGGCAGGTTGGATGCGTCGAAGCTGAAGTACTCTATCTTGCGCTGTTCCGGAACTGCCGTGGCGTAGCGCGCCGCGTTCTTCTTGAAGAAGTCCTGCAGGTCGGCGTCACTGGCGTTGATCGTCTTGCGAATGTCGTCCGCGGAGATGACAGCATAGTCGAACTTCACCTTCGTGCCCTGGGTACGGTACGACTCGCGAACGGCACTATCGGAGACGGAGACGCCACCGGTGACGAGCGCCTGCAAGCGGTTCAACTCCATGTCGCCCTTGATCTGGCTTTCGAACTCCGCACGGCTGAGTTGGAAGTTGGTTTGCACGAAGTTGATGTACTTGTCGTCGCCGATGTACTCGCCGTTGGGGAAGATATAGCGGGAGAAGGAACCAGTTCGCAGCTCACGCGCTAGATCGGCGTCGCTGACGTCCAGGTGGAGGCGGTCGGCTTCATGCTTCAAAATCGCGCGCTGTACCAGCATCTGGCCGGCGCGAGGAAGCAGAAATTGCAGAAAGCCTTCCGGCAGGCGCTGTTGCTGAAGCTGCTGCTGGGCAATCTGGTTCACCTCGGCAGTCTTGATGTCCGTTGCGTCCCCGCTAAGCCGACCGAAGACGCCGGGATCGCGGACCGTGGCGAAGACACCCACGTTGGCAGCCGATGCAGAGTTATCGCCAATGCCGGGGATGAGGTAGGCCACCATCGAGAGACAGGCCGCACCAATAATGACGGCAAAGATGATCTTGGTTGCTTTATTGTCCTGTTGCAGAATGCGAATCATGCTTGACTAACGACCTTCACTTCGCGCGTTCCTTCTCCGCCAAATGTCGAAGAAAAACACGTACCTGGGATTTTGCGCGGCGGGCGATGCTGTTGGAAGCACCCAAACCTGCCGACTGCAGGGCAAGCCTAAAGTATAAATCAGTAACGGCAAGAAGATGGCCGCGCCAGCTTTCACCGGGCGGCCAACTTCATCCACGACGGATTTTAGTACGGGGTCGGATAGTAAGGACGACCATAGGACGATGGCTCAGGCTGACGCCGCTGCAAATTAGCCTGCTGCACGCCGTAGCCCAGGCGATCCATCTCCTGCTGCGACACCGTTACAACATTGGCCGGCTGAATCAGGTGAAAGCTGATGATGGCCTCCGGCGGAATCACCACATCGTTGCGCCCCGAGGCCGCCGACACACCAATTCCAGCTCCAATGCCCGTGGCTGCGCCGATTGCGGCTCCGGTTCCTCCGCCCGCCAGAGCTCCGATAAACGCGCCAAACCCGCCAAGTCCGATCGCGCTTCCTACCGTTTGACCCGTCTTGCTGCGGCCATAGTGTGTCCATGTGTCTGAAACAATGGGGTAGTTTCGACCGCTGAGAGACACAGTCGAGAGCTGAAGGGCGAGTTGTCCTTTACCTCCAACCGCACCCGACGCATTTGCCTGGACAATCAATCCCTGCACGGTCGCCCCGCGGGGGATGGCTATCTCTCCATCCGCGATGACGTCGTTGAGCACGGTGCCGTCGAATGGAGTTCCCGGCTTGATGAGCCTCGCAGTCAAACCCTCGCTCAACCGCATCCTCACCAGGGCACCACTTGGAATCGTCACCTCGCGTCCGCCTTCTTGGGCGCCATATTGCTGAGGAGGCTGCTGGGAATAAGACGGAGGCTGGTTGCCGCGGTAAGGTTGCCGGTAGACTGGCGGTCCTCCCGGACCCTGCGGCGCTGGTGCGTTGCCGGGCTGATTATTGGCGTATTGGCCATTCTCAGGCGGGGCGGGCGGCGACTGGTATCCGGGCTCCGGCGCCCCTTGGAGTTGATCGCCGTTTGTCGTCGGGTTGGGCGGCGGAGTCATCGTCCCGTCGGACTGAAGACCAGGGTTTGAACCTTGATCCTGCGGTGGACTCGTTATCTGTCCACCCGGACTGGACGTAGAAGCGTTATTTCCTCCGCCGTCGGAACTGAGCGTCAGTTCGTCGACCACCTTCTGCACACCCTGCGCCCGCGATGCCAGTGTTTCGGCGAGAGACCGCGCCGCCTCATCGGTTACGCTGCCGCTCAGAGTCACCGTCCCGTAAACAGTGGTTGTCTTGATCTGCTGAGTGGCGAGCTGGGGAGCACCCGCCAAAGCCCGCAGGACATTCGCCTCTACCTGCGCGTCAGAGACTGCCGCTGCCTGCGCCTGCGCCATACCGCTTAGGGCTATTGTGCTGGCCAAAATCAGACTGCCTGTACCAAAACCTTTTACAAATCTCTTGCTCATGCTTCCTCCGCCGCACCGTGCATCCAATTCCTGCAAGTCGACACAACACCGCTTGCTATCAAGACGCATTTTCTAACAAATAGTTACGCTTAAGTACGACGTTTTCAATAGTGGGTCACACTGATCAGCCAGGGCCGTCCCCAAAACATGCCTGGAACTGAACAGGCGGCGAGAATCGTGTGGCACCATCCTGCCGATCTTCTCAGCACACGACGTTCACAAAAGATCAGTTTGAAGCTGACGTACCGCGATGGGACGCACGTATAGGTTCATTGACCATCGAGACCACCCGCGCTATACTCAAACTGCGGGGTGGAGCAGCCCGGTAGCTCGTTGGGCTCATAACCCAAAGGTCGTAGGTTCAAATCCTACCCCCGCAACCAATCAAATCAATGGTTTAGAGTGAATCAGAAAAACCGATTCACTCCCATTTACTCCCAATAAGAAAAATGATCACTTTAGGCGCTCGCCCGCAAGGGCTTGAGTACCATTGTGACTACCTTTCCATTGGCTTCTCTCTTCGACTCCGGCATCGCCTGCCCAACCGCTAAATTCAGATTTACTTCAGGCGCTTTCTTTGGAGTATCTGGAGCGGGTTGCTGTCCAGCCGCGCGGCTCGGGATGAAACTCGAACCTTCGCCGCCCGCGAGCGCGGCGGTATAAGGGTTTGCAGCGGAGACGGCCATCGTCTGAGGCGAGGTCTGTGTTGATAGCCATCACCGCGATTCCGGTGCCAGCCGCAACTCCGGCGATAGTCTTCTTTGCGCCGGGTTCTCCATGGGCGAATGCGTACCCGCCCAACACAATCGCAATCAGGCTGCTCACCTTGGCAATCGTCCCGGTGAAGAGCGTCTGAATGGATGTGAGACCTGTGTCAAAAGGCGAACTCCCGGTTGAGCGTGGGCTGCCAGTGGAAACAGGAGAAGGGTGAGCAGTAAAAAACCCGAGAAAGAAGGCCGAAGGTTCGGCCTCTCAACTCGGGCTGCACGATGAAGCGTCTTCATGTTTGCACCTCCATCCGACTTGAGTTCGTCGGCAGAGCGTATCTGGAGGGAGCGATGAGAGGTTCGTAGTCGATAAAGATACAGCCGTCGGTCACGCGGCTCCTTACCCCAGATAAGCCCGCCATCGCTGCTTCCACAATCGGATGCGCGTGGTCGCGTAACCACGCGGGTAGAAGCTCCTTACGGATCTCATCTGACCACTTCTTTTCCTGGCTTCTCGTCGGTGGGATCGCGTCGAATCCTTGCGGAGCTTTCGCAACCAGTTCAGGTGCGAGAGCCCGAATGTCATAGGTGAGGTCTACGTCTTCTGAGAATCGGCGGATGGCTTTGTACGCCTTTGACAGAGCGGTTCCACCTTTGAAGACCAGATGGTTTCCGAGCCGGGACTCAAACAACGTCGAAAGCGCCCAAACGACCCAGACATCTTTTCCAACAGCGGGCCTGAGCGACCGGAGGAAGAGGCAGCGGTACGCAGCACCGCCACCTTGTCCTTCTCGCTTAGTTGGAGAAAGTTCTCAGACATAGATAGGACTCCGGCTCAACGCTGTCGCCAGCCATCCGGGGAATAAGGAGATATGTTGATTGACCTTTTTGAGGTCACCCTTTGGAACCTTGCTCTCGATCTCTTTCAGAACCTCGTCCACTCTCTCGGGGCCAGCCCATGCAAGCGCACGGACGATCTCGCCAGCGGGTTCCTTGGCGAAGGTCAGTTGCCAGGATGGGGCGTGCTGGAGTTCGATGATTTGCTTTCCGAGTGTTAGCTTCCGGGTTTTACCGGAGGTCAGATAGATCGTTCGGACGGGAACCTGCGTCGTCAGACCGAGCGCGTTAGCCGATGTCGCGGCAGAGGGGACAATCGTCTCTCCCCGTTGGGCAGACAGCTCTTCGATCAGTCTTTCCGCCAACGGTGCGCTGCTCCCAAATCGTGTGACGACTGGAGACACATAAACGCCTCTTCCAGCTCTCAGCAGTCGGCCCCGGCGAACAAGCCGTGAAAGCGACTGGTCGATGGCAGGCCGGGTACCAAGATGCAGCAGCATCTTGGCGCTCACCGGCGCACCCTCGGGGAGGGCCGTCACTCGTTGCAATATGGACTCTACTAATCGCTCCACGCTTCACCTTCTGTCAGAAGTATTATAGTGCTTTCTGACAGACAAGCTATACGCAGCAGATCGCAGGGCTTACCGTGCGGGCGAACTACACGCTGAGTCACTGCCTCGATGAAGTATCGAACGGTGGCTTGTTGAGCTTCTCCAGCCAGGGCATCCTATCGCCCTTGCCGGGTCAGTTGAGCCGGAGCTATAGCAGTTGCGACTACGATGTGCGGCACAACGTTTCAGCCTATGGTCTGTATCAGATTCCCTTTTATTCCGGTCACGCTCTTCTCCGGCAGGTCCTTGGCGGATGGGCAGTATCCGAAACGGTTTTCCTTCACAGTGGTTTGGTCCATTCACGAACGAAGAGCTTGTAGGCGAGGCTCTCGCGCCGCATCGCGAAGACGTTGTCATCGCGACCAAGTTCGGCTTCGACATCCTGCCCGATCCGTCTGGGTCACTTGGGAGGCGTCCCAACGCCGCCATGATGCCGGTCTTGGACCTTGCACCTTCAAGTACCACAGCGTATTACATCCCGATCGTAGAGATGATCGAGTTTGGACTCGAAGAACTCACGTCGCTGGTATCACCGCATCAAGAGGCTTACTTCAGTGAGGTTCCCGGCAGTTACTTCACCGGCGATGGCGCGCGGCGCGATGACGACGGCTACTTCTGGCTGATGGGCCGGGTGGATGACGTCATCAACGTCAGCGGCCACCGGCTGGGAACGATGGAGATCGAGTCGGCGCTGGTGGCCCATACCAAGGTGGCTGAGGCTGCGGTGGTTGGACGTCCCGACGAGATGAAGGGGCAGGCGATCGCCGCCTTCGTCACGCTGGAGCATGGATACGAGGCCAGCGACGCGCTGCGGCAGGAGTTGCGGCAGTGGGTAGCCAAGGAGATTGGAGCGCTGGCTCGGCCCGATGATCTGAGGTTTACGGACGCCCTTCCAAAGACCCACAGCGGCAAGATCATACGGCGGCTCTTGCGGGAACTCGCCACAACCGGCGAGGTGAAAGGCGATACGACGACGCTGGAGGATTTCGCGGTGGTGGCGAAGCTGCGGGAGCAGGACGAGGCGTAATCCAGTCTCTTGACGAACTCCACTCTTGCGCTATGCAGAGGTGTTCAACAACAGGCTGGTTCCCTGGCCGTTCTGGACCAGATAACTTGCGACGGCCTGAAGAGCATCGTCAGTGCTGCCCGATCCAAGCAACGTGGAGAGCTTTGTGACAAGCTTCTCGAGGGCCGTCTGCGACGTATCGGCTTCCAAGGAGGAGGTGCTTGAACCCGCTTCGGAAGGTTTGAGGCCAAGGTCGAGTTCCAACTGGGTGACATCGGATTTAGCCGATGTGGCGTTGCCGGAAGTCAGATCTCCAAAGAGCGACGACAAGCTGCGGGTCACGCTGGATTCTGTCGAACTATCCTGCAAGTCTTGCTGTAGTTGCTTCAGGTCCGCCTTGGCGCTGGTCGCGTCGCCTGAGGCCAGGTCCTTGAGCAAAGTCACGAGAGCCTGGGTAAGCGGGTCGGGTGAAGTGCTCGGGAAGCCGTCGCTTGACGGAGATAGTAGAGAGCTTCCGGAGACGGCGCCCGTGGAGGCTGTCTGGGTCGTGGTCGAGCTGGAGATCGAGCTCAGCGTGCTGTCGAGGAGCGACTGAAGCGCAGAAGAAGAAACACCAGTGATGGACACAGAACACACTCCTTGACGTTGAATGCCGCGACAGATCCGTGGAGGCGAGGCTGCCGCTATCGACATCATGGCGTGACTTTATGCTGGACGGAAATACCTCGATAGTGCTAAGCAAAATTTGCCGTGAACGGCAGCTTTTGCCGGTCTTACATCTCTCCGTGCGCGTACCTTACGATGAGATTGCGCCGGAGTCCATTGGTCGGGAGGGCAGCGTGAAGAAGAAGCTGGACCCCTCGTCCGGCGTGCTGGTCGCCCAGATGCGGCCACCGTGCTGGTCGACGATGCTGCGACAGATGGCAAGGCCAAGGCCAGTGCCTCCCCGGGTCCTCGAGTCGGAAGCGTCCACCTGCTGGAAGCGTTCGAAGATCTGCTCCAGCTTGTCTTTGGGGATGCCTGCGCCGGAGTCCTGGACCTCAATCTGCACCTCACCGCTCATGGTATGACTTGCCTTGAAGACGACGCGGCTGCCACGCGGGGAAAACTTGATCGCGTTCGAGATCAGGTTGTTCAGCGTCTGGGTGATGCGGTCCGGATCTGCCCAGGCATTCACCTCCGGAGCTTCGACGGTCAATTCCACCTCTGCCCGCTCGGCCTCCTGCTGCTGCCTTGCGGCGGCCTTCCGTAACAGGTCGTCGATGCCGAACATGCGATAGTTCAGCTCGTTCTGGCCGCTCTTGATTCGTTCAAGATCAAGAATGTCATTGACCAGGCGGACCAGGCGGTCGGTGTTGCCAATGGCAATCTGAAGCATCTGCTTCGCGCGTTCCGGCTTGCTGGCGAGAGCACCGCTCTGGATCAGGCCGAGCGACGCCCGAAGAGAGGTGAGCGGCGTCCTCAATTCGTGCGAGACGGTCGAGATGAATTCATCCTTCATGCGATCGAGCGCGCGCCGCTGTGTCGTGTCCGTAAACGCAACTACCACGCCGACCGCCCGCTGGCCTGATGCGTGCTCCAAGCCAGTCTCCCGGTCGACCGATTCAATCTGGGGCCGCGCCACGTAGTCCACCGGGAACGAGGTGCCATCCTTGCGCCAGAACACGTCGGTGGAGACGCGGCTCGTCTCCAGCTTTTTCAGGCTTAGATTCACTGGACATATATCCCACGGATAGGGTTGCCCATCGGTCGTGGTGTGATGGGTGAGTTCGTGAATGTTACGCCCCAGTACCTCCTCTGGGGTATAACCGAGCATCTGCGCGGCTGCCGGGTTCATCACCGTTACTCGGCCTTCTAGGTCGAGACCGTAGATGCCATCGCCGATCGATTCGAGAATCGAATTGGACTGGCGCACCAGAGCACGCAGGTCGCTCTCGGCGCGGACTTTATCTGTCACGTCCACGCCAAAACCGAGTACGTAAGGGTCATGGCCGGCGACCTGGATCATCTTGTTATGGTAGGCAATGACTCGGGCCTCTCCCGAAAGAAGGTACAGATGGAGTAGCCCCTCAGCCTGTCCAGATACGGCAATCTGTCGCAGATATTCCTGAAAGAAACTTTCCCTCTCGGGAGCCATGAATTCTAGAAGCGAGCGGCCGACCAACTGGTCCACCGTCCGCCCGAGCGTCTCTGCGCCATGCCGGTTTACCGACAGCAGAGTTCCGTGCGCGTCGTGGGTGCAGACCATGCCCAAGGAGCCTTCGATCAGCTCGCGATAACGCGCCTCGCTCTCGCGCAGCGTCGTCTCGGCCGCGCGCTGCATCGTCACATCGATCCCTGTAGCGATGATGAAGGCAACCTGATCCTGGGCGTCCAGCAGCGCCGTCGCCGACCACGAGATACGGCGCAGCGCTCCTTGCCGTGTCTTCCAGAAATTTTCAAACGTGACCGGGTACGCTCCCGCGCGTATCCCTTCAAACTCCCGCATCGCCTCCGCAACATCGGCGGCGGGGATAAGATGCTCCCACATATAGTGTCCCAGTAAGTCTGGCGACTTGTAGCCGGATATGGTCTCGCAGGCGCGGTTGAAGCGAACGATTCGGCCCGCCGTATCGAAGACGGCTACCAGGGCCCCTACGGTATCGAGGACCGCCGAGACGAAGTTGCGCTCTACCGTAAGCGCGGTATCGGTCCTCTGGTGCAGCCGGGCCGCCCGTTCCATCTGGTGGAGCCGACCATTCAACTCAAGCCTTGTCTGCACCTGGTGGCCCAGAATTTTAAGGAATGCTTTTTGATCCTCGGTATACCGGCGTGGCACAGAGTCCACAACGAACAAGGTTCCGATCACAGATCCGGAAGGGGCAACCAAGGGCGCGCCAAGGTACGAGCGGAAGATCCGGTTGCCCAGTGCTATGCCCGTCTCGGCGAAGTGCGGATCGAGAAAAGCGTCTTCAATCTCGCAGAGTGACTGTGTAGAAATCGTCCGTTTGCACGGTATGGGGCCGGAGGCCTCTTCCGGAAGCGGTATCCCTGTGAATGCCTTGAAGACAAGCCGGTCCCCCGCAATCAGCATCACGCCCGCAGCGGGGACAATACACAGTTGTGCCGCGAGACGCGAGAGATCGGTCAGCGCCGGGTCTGCGGCTGCAGTCAGCGATTCGTATTTTTCGACCGGCTCAACACGCAAAGCCTCGCCGTCAACCACACGCTGGCTCATGTTCCTCACACTCATGGTAGGAGATGATCTCGCCCAATTTGCTGCCACTTAAGAGTGACAAATTGAAGGGGATCGCAGCGGCTAGTCTTCGTGTCTTCTTCGAACGCGACAGCTCGCTGTGACCGTTTGATGTGACTGGTTTCAGGATCGGGATCTGCGGCCCTTCGTTTATGGTTTCGCGTTCATGGCTTCGGCGCTTATGGTTTGGGCGCTTATGGTTTGGGCGCTTATGGTTTGGGCGCTTATGGTTTGGGCAAGGTGCAACAACTTCCACCATCTTCCGGCTCTTCCGCGCTCGACTCCAGAGCCACCTTCCAACCACCCCCCGGCCCCGTGCGGTCCAACACCTTCTTCCAAACCGTCATATATCTTCCCGTCGTCTTCACCTGCTGGCCATGTTGGTCCTTGAACGTACCTTCGTAGTGTCCCCAGGTAAAGCCCATATCGTTGGAGGGCCCCATCTGGGCCCCCTGCGCGACCCAACTCAGTTGATAGTCCTTTGCGTCCCATTGCGCCTGCGCCGCGATGGCCGTCCTTCCCATGATGACCGGCTTGCCATTGGCGAGAGAGACGGCATCCTCTGCGAACCAGCTCGAAAATGCCTTCCCGCCACCCGCGGCAACCGATGCGGCAAATTTTGTCTCAAGCTCCAGGAGTAGAAGTATCCCGGGAGTGAAGGTCGGCTGGGTTAGAGGACTGATCCGAAAGCCGCCACTCTTAAGCGGATCGTAGGGTGTGACGGGCTGGCCGGAGGTCTGGCCTTCGGCATCCTTCGTGTACTGAGTCTTCCCTGAAACCTGGGGTCGGATTTGGGTTGGACCCTGAATCTGCCCCTGCATCGGGATGCCCAGTCCGTGGCAGCAAACTCCGCACAGCAGTGCCGCTATTGGCACGAGGTGACGCATACGTCATGCTATCAGCACACCCTCTGGATAGGAGTAGGGCTCGTGACCTTGCGTGTCGGCCACAATCGACATGTCATGGCTAAATTTGCATAAGCCAAAACACACTGCTCAAACTGTTATGCTTGCCCAGATCATGGCGGATAGCAAACGTCTGAGCATCGTTCTGCCGGCCAGCGGAGCCGCCCTCCTGCTGCTCGGCATCACGCTTGCCGCGACTGTTGCCGGGCGGTGCGCTACGTGCCCCTTCGCGCCCTGGCTACTCATCGCACTTTGTCTCCGGTGGACCGGCATCCTGGTCCTGGTCGTCAACGCGTTTAAGCGCCGGTCCGTCACAGGCTGGATCGTTACCGCGATGATCGCGGGGGCCGAGATCGGCTTCGATGCGCCCGCCTTTGCCGTCCACCTCCGCGTCTTCTCGGATATCTTCCTGCACCTTATCAAAACCATCGTGGCACCTCTGATCCTGGCCACGCTGATCACCGGCATCGCCGGGCATGGCGACCTGAAGGCCGTGGGGCGAATGGGTTTGCGGAGTCTCATCTACTTCGAGGTCGTTACCACGCTCGCTCTGGCGATCGGACTGGTTGCGATCAATCTCAGCCACGCCGGAGACGGTCTCAGGCTTCCTGCTGCCGCCCATGAGGCAGTCGCCACGCCGCCGCCCTTGCATTGGGACGATTTTCTGCTCCACATCTTTCCCGAGAACATCGCCAAGTCCATAGCGGAAGGGCAGATTCTGCAGGTCGCCGTCTTCGCCGTCATCTTCGGCATCGCTCTGGCAACTTTGCCCGACGTCAAACGCGGCCCGGTCCTGCAACTCACCGCGTCGCTGAGCGAGGTAATGTTCCGCTTCACGAACGTGGTGATGTACTACGCTCCCATAGGCGTGGGAGCGGCGATGGCGTACACGGTCGGACACATGGGTCTGGGCGTGATGGTCAACCTGGGTAAACTGCTGCTTACGTTCTACGCGGCGCTGGTCGCGTTTGCGCTGCTGGTTTTGCTGCCCGCAGCGCTGCTGTTCCGTGTGCCGATCCGGCGGTTCCTGCGAGCCGTCGCGGAGCCAGCGACGATCGCCTTCGCCACCTCGACCAGCGAGGCGGCGCTCCCCGCCGCCATGGAGTGCATGGAGGCACTTGGAGTTCCACGACGCATCGTCGCCTTCGTCATCCCTGCCGGATACAGCTTCAACCTCGATGGATCGACCCTCTATCTCGCCGTGGCCAGCATCTTCGTGGCTCAGGCGGCAGGGGTACATCTTTCACTGGGCCGCCAGCTTCTGATGATGGCGACGCTGGTCCTTACCAGCAAGGGCGTAGCGGGCGTTCCGCGCGCCGTGCTTGTAGTGCTGATGGGAAGCGCCGCGACCTTCGGGCTGCCGGCCGAGCCGATCTTCGTCATCCTCGGGATCGACGCCATCATGGACATGGCACGGACCAGTACTAACGTGATTGGAAACTGCCTGGCATCGGTGATCGTCGCAAAGTGGGAAGGGGTTTTCGATACAGAGCCCGTCTCGCCCACCGTCCTCGGCACTCTGTCCTCTGAGTGACCGAACTTGCACGCGCAATGCATCGCCGCGACGCTTGCGTAAGGTGCGTCTAACGATTGATATACTTGAAGGCTACGGCAGGCGACGGTACTGTCGTCCCGGCAAGCTCGAAGGATCCAGGAGCGTCTCTTCCCGGCGCCGCGATCCGCATTCGCGAGCAGACAGGTAAGTGCATGAGTAATATCCTCGAGACGATCGCATCTCCGGCCGACATCAAGAAGCTGACACTGCCTCAACTGGAGGCACTGGCGGCGGAGATCCGCGAACGGCTGATCCACAGCGTCTCCAAGACCGGCGGCCACATCGGCCCCAATCTGGGCGTGGTGGAGTTGACCCTCGCGATGCACTACGTCTTCGATACGCCGACGGACAGCTTTGTCTTCGACGTCAGCCACCAGGCGTATGTCCACAAGCTGCTGACCGGGCGCGAAAAGCTCTTCCATACCATTCGGCAGCCGGGCGGTTTGAATGGCTTCATGCTGCGGACCGAGAGCGAGCATGACAGCTACGGAGCTGGTCATGCCGGAACCGCACTAAGCGCGGCGCTCGGCATGGCTGTGGCTCGCGATATGTCCGGCGGATCGGAGCATATTGTCGCGTTAGCCGGGGATGCGGCCTTCACCAACGGCATCTCTTTTGAGGCATTGAACAACATCGCCTCGCAGACCAAGCGGATGATCGTCGTGCTGAACGACAATGCGTGGTCGATCGACAAGAACGTGGGTGCGATCGCCGAGTACTTCCACAAGATTGTCACCAACCCGACCATCGCCGGGCTGCACGAACGCGCGTCCGGACTGATTGGGCGCTTTGGCGGCAAGACGGCTACGCACCTGCAAAAGAAGGCGGAGGAGGCGGCCAAAGGCCTGATCGGGCCGGGCATGTTGTTTGAGGAGTTTGGCCTGACATACTATGGCCCACTCGACGGGCATAACCTGCC